>JXWZ01004467.1:0-50116 GCA_000956215.1 Anopheles farauti No. 4 | reverse complement strand
ACAAAAGCATGTGAGTTGGCGGAAAGCACGTGATTGTACCCCAATATCCGTTGCGTGAATCATGTTGACCATTTGCGATCGCTGGCGCTAAACCAGTGCGGCGCATTGGTTAATTTGTCAGGAAATTTCGAACACATAGAATGGTGCGTTATTTTTTTTTCACGATTAGACCACACCGCCACATACTCCCGCAACGTGTAATCGGAGATCGTGATTTTCATTTTTAGAATACCTAGAAGAACGCAAACCTTTATTGAATGTGGTAGTTATGGCACATTACTTCGTCGTTCGCGATATGGTTAAGCGGTTAATCTAAATTTAAAGCACTAACTCATAGGCAATATCGGCATCGCTCCATTGGCGGCTCTAGCATCAATTCATTTGTGCAGAACAGCAAGTACGCACACACACACACACATTCCAGCTCTATTTTCTTCACGATATCTGGAAATATGAAACATGTTGAAGTTCAAGGTCATGAAATCTGGAATAGAAGTCCAATAAATCTGCAGGTTTTTTTGCGTGTCTGGAACAATTATATTGCCAAACCAAGGGTAGGTTGTGGGTTAAGCTAAAATATAGAGACAATTATCTTCTATACGTCACGCCAACATAAATATAATGAGATTCTTCATATGTTGGTTAAAAATTTTTTAATTATTTTTAGTAGATTGGTTAATTTTTTGAGCACTTTACCAGGAAATAAATTAAACAATTTTTTTTTGCTTTACATATAAAATACCTCTCAACTAAATATTGCAACGATCGGTGTCGGAGATTTCAAATTCCAAACGGACAATCAAGGTTCATACCATCGACAATTTGTTCAGAAGGACTTGATTACGCTGGTATCATTCTCGATGCGGATTGATAAATAGCCATCAATTGCATTGATTTCATTTGAAAATAAATTACCATAAAACCTTAAAGTTTATACGTTTCCCATTCTGAATCGGAGATTTATTATGTTGAAAACTGTCAAATTAACCAGTACATCAAATACACCTAGTTATTTGACGACCATTATGTCAAATTTCCTTTACGCCGCGTTTGACAGTTTTCGTTTATCAGCACGTTTCGGTGAAAAAATAAACGAAAAATATTACGGTTTCCAAAGACGTTTTATGTGCACGATTGTGGAAATGGGATTGCTGCGAAGCAGCGTGTGAAATTATATAATCACAATCAGTGGGCGGCCGGAAAAACAAACCGCGCTTACTTGACTACGGAGGGTTTGTTTGCCCTTCCAGCTCTCGTACGGTCTTACTGTCTGTATGTTGGGATAAAAACCGGAAGGTAAGACGGTACGGAAAAAGTTCAGAATAGAAATCAATAAACCGCGAAGTGTCACGGTATATGCCAATTTTCTCTGTACGGTGTAAATTAGACTCAGCTGTTTCTGGCGGATAAAATTGTTTCTAAAGTGCATACACCCATGCGGCACTGTTTTTTTCTCGAAATCAGTCACTTGCATGTAGGCAGCGTGTCGTAATCGTACCAGAGAAGGCCGCGATAAGCAAAATAAAGGGCTAACATTTTTTCCACCCTTCTTCTCCCGTTCTAGAGTTAGCGTTGCACAAGGCGATGACGACAGGTAGCACGGGATCAACATTCCCCAAATGGCAGCTGGCTCTATTGATCGGGGCGCCGGTGGCCATCGGCCTCGGCTATCTGTACTGGCGCCAATCTGCCGACCAGGGTGGCGACAAGCTGACGAAGAAAAAGTTGGCCGACCTCAAGGACAAGACCATCTCGCTGGACGGTGATTCTTCCGAGACGAATAAACAGCAGCAGGACGCGAAACCGTTGACCGGTCGCGAGCTGGCCCAACAACACAAAAACAAAGGCAACGCGCACTTTCGTGTGGGGAAGTATGATCTGGCGATCAGTGAGTACGACGCGGCGATCGAACACTGCCCGACGTATGAGGCAACGGATCGTGCCACGTACTACCAGAACCGGGCGGCCGCATTCGAGCAGCTACAGAATTGGTCGGCTGTCATAAAGGACTGCACAAACGCGATCGAGTGCAATCCCTCGTACATGAAGGCACTGGTTCGCCGCGCCAAAGCGTACGAGCAGCAGCACGATCTGCCCAAAGCACTCGAGGATATCACGGCCGCCTGCATCGTGGATCGGTTTCAGAACAAAACGACGCTCGTGACGGCGGATCGCATACTGCGTGAGCTGGGCCAGCAGCACGGCAAGGAAGCGATGAGCGAAAAAAAAAACATCTACCCCTCGAAGCAGTTTATGCGCAACTACTTCAGCTCGTTCAATAACGATCCAATTCAGAAGCTGGTCGTCGCCAGCTCCGAACCGAAGGGTTTTATCAAGGCTAAGTTGATGTTCGATAAGGGCGAGTACGAGGGAATCGTGGCAGCCTGCACGGAAGAAATAGAATCGAGCGAATCGGAATCGGAGTACAAGCTAGAGGCACTGCTGCTGCGCGGTACGTTCTGCAATCTGATTGCCAATTATGACGCGGCCAAGCAGGACCTGGACGCAGTCATCGATCTGGAGACGGCCGATAAGCGGTTGCGCTCAAACGCCCTCATCAAGCGTGCCTCGCTGGCGATGCAAACAGAGGTGGGATCGCCGGACGCATGCTTCAAATACTTCACCAAGGCGGAAGAGGTCGACGCCACGAACGGAGACATCTTTCACCATCGCGGCCAGGTGTACATTCTGCTGGATCGTATGGAAGAAGCAATCGCGGACTTTGAGCGAGCATACAAACTCTGCCCAACCTCCGGTATCATTGCCACGCACCTGTGCTACGCCTCGTACCGCATGGCGGCCCAGAACCGACAGGACGAGTCGGCAATGGTGCGGATCAAGAAACGCTTCAACGAAATCATCGAGCAGTACGCGGGCTGTGTCGAGTGTTACAACATTCTGGGGCAGGTGCTAACGGAGGAGCAGAAGTTTGACGAAGCGGACAGATGCTTCGTGAAAGCGCTGACCGTGGAACCGGATAACGCACAGGTCTACGTATATCGTGGGCTGCTGCAGCTGCAGTGGAAGGGCGACATCGACGAGGGCGTGAAGCTGATCAAGAAAGCAATCCAGATCGATGGCAAGTGTGACTTTGCGTACGAAACGCTCGGTACGATCGAGGTGCAGCAGGGCAATCTGGTCGAGGCGATCAAACTGTTCGAAACCGCGATCGAGCTATCCCGTACCGAGCTGAGCTTGGTGCATCTGTTCTCGCTGAAGGATGCGGCGGTCGCACAGTTAAACGTGGCCAAAAATATGGGCTTGAGTATTAACAGCTTTCAGCAGAACTTCTAAGCAGCGCCTGCTGGGCGAAAAAACCAAGCCAGGCAACGTTTGTTCCACGTTCCACGGCATTTAAAGAGAGAAACGAGCAGCGGTAGCAGCGTAGCAGCGTTCGTTCCATTGATTTCGTTTTTTTTTTCGCACAGTCACGTGTGTTTGTGTGGGATAGAAACAAATCCCTCAGGATTCCAGCTCCCATAGATAATTTATCGTACCGTAACGCCGTTGCCTACACTAACCCACGGTTATGCTGATTTTCGGTTCGGTTTGTGCAGTTCCTTACCGTTTCCGTATCACCAAACACCCCCTCGTGTAACTCCCGACAGTTATGCTTTGTAGTTGTGTAACAATCGAATAAACAATCCGGGAAACTAGTTTAAGTCACACATAATCGTTACGTGAAATGTGTGTTTCATCTCCACATGGAAAGAAATCTCTGCCCAGTCATTATTTCACCGTTTATAAACTAAAAAAATACATATGAAGATGAAAGTGTTTAAGTACTAGATAAATGGGTTTCTCTTTATTATCCATTGTTTTGTTTCCTTTAGAATACATTGGGTGTTGGGATAAGTTAAATGTATAGCTTATTTGTTGTTGTTTTTTTTTCGCATTATAGCGCGTGCTGTTTATTGCCGAAACCTTACGAAAGTGTTCCTTTTTCTCCATTTTCATTCGTTAGTTGCTTCTGTGTTAAAAACTATCGCCCACTGCCTACTTTCCGTTCACTAACCATCGGGTTCAATCTATTTTGCCTGCAATTTCCTCGCAGTAACAAAAAACAAAAAAAAACACAAAAATAATATCAAATATAACCGTGTATAAATAAATAAATAAAAACAATTAAACAAGCGCGAGCGTATGTGTGTGTTTGAGAACGAAAATGAAAGAAATCCACATGCTCTCTCTCTCTCTCTCTCTCTAAATGACTCACTGATAACAGTTCAAACGAGAAATCAAAAATCCGTTCATATCCTTACGAGGGAAGACACGGCGAAGGAAAACAAAATAATAACAAAAAAATAACACAATACTCGTCGCAGATGCGTGAGTTTGTATGAGATGCAAACGAAAAGTATGACAGTAAGGACTGTGTGAGTAGAGGAGAACGAAATCAAATGTTCCCCATTTCCGCTTGACCAAGACTAGACAGTTGTGTTAATACGTTACATTAATCTTTTGCTTTCCTTCTTCTGGATAATCTTTTCGATTACATTTATCGTCCCTACATCGCGTCGTAGAGGCTCGGTCCTGCTAGATGATAAATAAGGGTAAATCAGTATCAGTACCACGTATCGTCGCATCAATGCGATGTATCACGGTTTTGTTTGCCTCCTGCTGACATGCATGCGCCGTTCTGCGCGCAGTTACGTTTTATTTTTGGTACATAAAACCACAATTTCGAAAATATCACTTTCATGTGCCTGTTTCCGTGTCCTAGTTTCGTTTGCCACAACCATCGCAAATTTCATCGGTGGTCAGCCTCATTGTGACAAAGGTACCGCGCGAAAGTGCTGATTCCTGCCATAAAATTCGTAATCAACTGCTTACTTCGCGCACAAAACAAGCCAACAAAAATAATATATTCTAACGATCGAATGCCTCTCTACCGTCTCCCCATGGTAGACAGATATTCAGGCACAATTACACGATCATATATACTCGATTAATAACTTATCTTGCAAGTAATATAAAAATGATTAATCTCTTTCACGTTAATAGAGGATTGGAGTTAATAATTATGCGCCACTAGCAGCTAAATGAAAATCGCTTTGATTGGACGTAACGCGAAACGAAATGAGTGCATGAGCTAAGGCTAAACGAGCGTGTGTGTTGGTTAGGCGTTTTCCGAATATAAGATTACGACGCAACTAAAACGATAAAAAAAATAAACATGCTCGTTGAATTGCCAGGATGAATTCGTCGTCAAATTCGAAGTGCTGCCCGCACGGAAGAAAATCACCGTCATCTGGCGGCTTTGGCTAGTTTCCTAGCCAGCGGTCTTTTCCATCTGTGTGGCGACGAATCCAACGCTGTCCTCGACGCTTCCTACCGTCGCGCAATCACTGCTTGATTGTTCGCCGTCACCCCCGTCTGGGAGGTTGGCACCTTGCTGCATACTACCGTCCTTTGCTGCCTGCTTTTTCATTTCCAGATATAGGTCACCGTTAAAACGATTCTTTTGATCTTCGATATCCTTTAGGAAATAAAATTTAAATCATAATAAAATGGAAACGAAAGATAAAAAAAGAAGTGATCTCTCTCCCTCATTGTCTCTCTTACCCCAAATTAGTAACGATAGAAAAGCAAATAATGAGCGCAAATTTTTTTAGTTCTAAGTGCAAATATTCCCGCTCCTAAGTGCACCCATGGAATGGAAGCCGATTTCGATATTTTAATCACATTTTAGCGCGCTGATTGTATCAACGGTGAGGTAACTTGATCGTTTCTAAGGCATGCTTTCGTAAGGCTGCTTCGCACTAGTCGCTGGTCGATTTGTATCGTATCAAAAATCTCCCCGGAATGTTCCTATTAGCAATATTCGATGAGGTTAGGTTAGTGGATGACGAGTACCGTTGGTTAAGGATGCTGTTAGTGTGATGTTTCGATGGGTAAACAGGTACGTGGTGATGATATTGGTGTTTGGCATGAAGAAGCATCACACCCGATGCCATGTCGAAGCTACTTAACGACAGCGCAGAATTACGCTGAAGCGGATTTCGGGTAAGGTAGTAGTTTCTACGGCTGCTGCTAGTATTAACGGCGTTATTGTTTCCATCGTACGAAAGCTGACTGTTAGCAGTGGAAGTTGTCGCATTAACGACGGAAGCACTTTCAGAAGAACTGGTTTCAGTTTCAGTTTTAACCATTTCCTTCACCTCAGCCCCATCACCAGTGTTAGTAGTAGGAATAGTAGTAGTAGCGATGGTATTAGCTCTTCTTACCTTATTTTTTACCAAATAAGGAAGAGTTTCACATATACGCTTCCAGTCTGCAGGCAAATCCCACGAATACGGTGACTTGGAGTAGTAAATCAGCCGTTCATATTCGATTCTTTTCACTGGTGAGAAACACAACAGAATTAGTTTGTGCCCGACATTCATCCAGCACCCGCAACCAGGTAACGTTCTGTAGCTTTCAATCACTCCCCCCTGCTTACCCTGATTTGATTCCGTCTTGACGGCCACGGCAGCAGCCTCCTTCAGCCCGTCTCCCGCGCTATCCTTGCGCGAAAAATGGCTTCGACGAGACCGGCTCAGACCATTGTTGCTGCTGCTGCTGCTGGCTGAGGCTAGGTTGCTGCCGCTAGCATTGGTGATGAGTTCGTTCGGCTTGTAGCCTCCGGCACCGGCCTCAACGATAAACACGTCATCGTCCATATCGATGCTGTTGGCTACATCGCCCACGGCGGCACCCATATTGTTCAACCCGACGCCACTGTCCACGAACGGGGTGCCGGTGATCAGCGAATGCTGGCCAGGCATGGCACCGACCGGCGAGGACAGCGAGTTGGGTAGATCAAAGCTCGAGCACATGTCCACCGAGGCGAGAAATTCGTTGCTGCTGAAGTAATCGTCCAGCACCAGTTTGGCAACCTGAAAGATGGGATAGATATGTTAAACGACTTTTGTTGCTTCTGAAACAGCTCACTCCCGGTCACTATACCTTCACCAGTTCCAAACAGTCGCCAGTGATTTTCAGATTGTGTTGTCCCACGTTCACCGTGTACTTGTACTCGCCCAGCGACGCATCGTTGGTGGAGAAGCTGTGAAGCAACAGGCCACCGTTGCCGGTGCTGTTACGCTGACCACTGTTCTGCGAGCCGTTCCGGGTGAGCTTCGGGTGCGTGTAGGACGGTGGCGTTTGTGCGTAGCCACTGAGATTCAGGCTAAGCGGACCACCCGTGGCCGATGCCGCCATGGATTGTGCACCCGGCATGAAGGGCCCTCCGTTGTTGGCCGCCATCTCGGCCATAGCATTACGCGCCGCTGCAGTCGATCCTGACTCCTTTCTCGGAACCGTTTCATCCGAAGCGGATGACGCTAGAGAACTGCAGGATCCATCCTGGGAATTGTCCAAACGCACCGGTGACGCGTTGCGGCGAATGGTGTCCTCGATCAGCTGCTTTGCGTAGCTGAATTAGCGCGTAAAACAGAAAAACAAAATGAGGTTCATGTTATCCAATTGCTCATCGAGCATACATCCCACCGAACTTACTTGATCTTTTCCTCATTGGGACCTGTGATTTGCACCAGCCGTTCCTTCGCACCGGTTGCGACTGAAACGGTCACTCAACAAGAATACAATTAGTACTGGGCTTCGTTGCCATGGGAGATGCACAGCAACACGAAAAGAAAGAAGCGGCGAGATTATAAACACGGAAAGCTGTAGAGCAGGCGTGCTTTTATAATGTTTATTACAAGTGACAGTTGAAGGTGAACTCGTGGTTAAAAAAATGCGCTTCTGACAAAAGAGTTTGATGTTAATTGTGCAATCTTGGTTCAGTTGCTACCAATAGTAAATACATATAAAACCAAACTATTAGCATGTTAAATGATAATGCGCATACACACTCACACACATAAACACACATAAAATGCAATGTACACTCGGCGCAGTTGTTGTTGGTGGATGAAAGAAAATGGTGGCGGTTTTTAGCATATTTCTTAAGGGTGCAACTGGTGTTCAAACTGCACTACGTGCGACTGCCGTAGGTCAGAACGGTGGGTAAGAGTGCGGTATGTGTTGTTAGGGTTTGCGGTAAAGGCCTTGGTTTGGTGTTTACCTCTTTGGAACGAAATAACAGTTTCCGACAGTTCTTCAATCATATGAACTCTACGTCCCTTGATTCCCATTACTACGCAACGGAACGGATGGTTGTAGTGTCCGTGCCGGAATAAACGGAATAAACGAATAAACGAAGTCATTGGCAAGTGGTGGAAGCTTCAACATGTCCCTCCTCTTTCTCTCTATCTCTCTCTCTCTCCCTCTCTTTCGATTCACAACTTACCTTTTCCCGAATCAGCATTGCGAATGACGATTTCGTCCTTGCAGTACGTTTTGCCGGGTATCTTCGTTGGCTTGGGGAACTTGCCCGAGGTGCGTATCAGCTCACCCGGTCCAAGCGCGGGTACAGCCTGGCCCATGGGCGGGGAGGATCCCAGCAGGTTCGGATCGGCCAAAATGTCGGGCTTATAATAGAGATTACAAAAAAAAATTAACCATATACTTAGGATTTGTATTTTAAGTCACCATCTTACTTACCTCCACATTTGTAGCCTTGTGTTTGTAGTAGGTGTTAGCACCATCAGAAACCTGCCAGGATTTGGCGCGCAGCTCTATTAACTGTAATAGATTCAATCGCGTCATGATATTCAGCCGTTCGTCCTGTGACGCATTGCGAAAAATGACCAGCGCCCGGTCGAGTGTATCCTTCGACACGTTCTCCAGCTGCGGTCCGTGCAGTCGCAAATTTGCCAGCAGAGCATTTACACCATCCGCATTGTTGAGACCGTTGGCGAGACTGCTGGCCACGGTCTCCGTCAGGGTGATGAGCTCCTCGACTGCGTTGAAAGCAAATTCATCATTAAACGATCAGTTCTTACGTTTGATCTTACGCGACAGGGCGGTTCTTACCTGATTGGACCTCATAGACGGGCAGATGGACGTGCGATTGCTTTAGAGTTGATTTGAGTGGACGAGGCGGTTCTAGGTTCTTCACGGCGCGGCCCATCTGCGACATGTTGGTGTGGCGATTGAGCTGCTCGTGCACGTGAAAACGGACTGGAACTGTCCGCAAATTGCTTACCGAACCCACTGAACCGTGTGCGACGGAGAGTACTCGCGGCAACTTCGCGCGAAGTTGCTATCGATTTCCAACCCTCCTCCAATCGTCGCTTTGCTGCTGCTTGTACGGACGCGCGCGTGTTACGAAAAAAAAAACGGAAAGCACGTTTCGAAAGTACACGATGGGTGCCTGCTTGGATGCGACGACACGGCTCTAAATAAATGGTAACGCAATTTCCTTCGGGGGTTAACTTTTCTCGTTTACACCTCCCACGAGCGCGTAGCGGACAGAAAATAAAAACGTATAAAGGAAAGATAAAAAACTACCACACGTCCGGTGGTGTGTGCGTTGAGTGGAATATTATGGTCGAACAAAACAAAAATATAAACGACGAATTGATCGCTGCTGCTTGCCCTCCTCCCCTGCAACGAAAAGAAAACGGTCGATAAATACATACACAAGCTTTGCCTACGCTGGTCTGTCGTTTGTGCGGCACTAAATCTAATAAGTGAGCCTTCCACTCCATGGCTCAGCCAGTAATCAGTCACGAGGGCTTCTTATTACGTTCTAGGGATTCTGTACTCCTTCGCCAACAAAAAATATCTTTTAAATTTTTTCACAATGTACTTCAAAATGCTTCAAATGAGGCATTTTCGCAACGATGGTGTACGTCGTACGAAACGATTTTTTCTCACATTGGAGTATTTATGATTGCTAAACACATTTCGATCATCAATATTCACGGATGCACCCCGTTGTCGTGTGCAAGAGCGTGCTGGCTGCTGTGGTTGAAAAATATATTTTTGTACACACATGCACATTACGTTAATTGTCAAAACTGCTGACGACAGCGAAAACAAGCAGGACACCTTTTGATCTCCGGCCACTGCCCTGTTGCTGACAAATGCTTTCTAATCACACGCGGCATTAACGAAAGTCTCTGGCTCCAGTCGCCATTGCAACGACGATGCGCCACGCGAGGAAAAACTTTTCACAAATTCCAGATATTCTAAACTGATCGTCTTTCGCATTGCTGTTCCCCTCCTCCACCGACCGTGCGACCGATGATCTTTTGTGTTGCCACCAGCAGACAAGATCGTGCTCGTGCAACCTGTTTCGACGCTTTATTTGTTCGCATTTCACGCAGATCGACTCGATTTACGTTACATTTCCATTTCCTGCGTATCAGATTTCCTTATTTTGCTAATAATTACGCATTTTTCCACACGATCCGTACCTTTTCGTTCCCGAAACACTTTCCAAACCCGAACAGTGGTAGAAACTCGGAAACTGTCACAGTAGCTGTCAGTGCGCAGCAGCCAGACAATTCCACTTTAACCCTATTGCTGACAACGAACTCGGTTGGAACTGATTTTAAAGTAAATTACTTCACAAAATATTTGTTCGATTAAACCTTAGGAACTAAAAGAAAGTAAGTATTCATATTTTACACCACACTACCGTGAATATTGTTGTCTACATTAATATTTATTTTGCTCCAATCAAATAGTATCGTTTTTTGGGAAATGGATGCTTTTTGTAGCATTCAGCATATTGAAAATTTATACTTAATGTATACTTAAAGACGGTTGATATACGGATGACGCCCAGAATACGATGGAATTCTTTCCTTTCACTTTAAAACCCAGCACTAGAACAATGCTCACTGTTGCACTTCTAACAAATATATTTGACCTGAAACAAATTCACTTAATTTACACGTGTATTTCACTTGCTTCACATTCAATAATGACTCGATGGTAGTATTTTTTTAAAAAGAATCAACCAAATGTGCTATGGCCTAATGTTCGTTTTTGCAACTCTGCAACCTCCGTTCGTTCAGCCTTTGTTCAGCGATCGACCGATTTTGTTTGGTGTAGACATGTTACGCATCTCGATTCTGTAAATAGTGATTGATAGGGTAAGGTGAAACTGATAAGCTACTTGCTCTTGGCTAGTGCAGGGTAGTATTTACCTAATGTCCTGAGGTAAGCTGGAAGTGTCGAGCTTGTACTCCAAAACTTTTATGATGGCCAAAGTGCACAGGCTTGGTTGAAAATCAAGCACGTGTGTGTCGCTGTAGTCGAATGATGAAGGGTCAGCGTTTATCGTTGGGCTGATTGGTGAGATTCAAGAGAACATACGTTAGTACGGCTTATTCACTGTTAATCTGAATAAATTAATCTAACATACCACGTGCCACCGAACAGATACATTCGTTTGCCAATTACCAAGCAGGACTGTCGTCGTCGAGCACGTGGTGCCTGGCCCAGTGGCGTTACCAGACGCCAAACGTTTTGCACAGGATCGAAACAGTAGAGATCATTGAAATGTTTGTCTAGATTGCCGTTGTATCCCGCAAAGATGTATATTTTGTTGTTATAGGTAACTGTAATGAACGAAGAAATGGGATGTGAAATATACCTACTACTGATATACGATAATGCGTTTCTTACATGCAGAATGACTCCTACGCCCGACCGGAATTTCACCCGTCGTTTTAGGTGTGTGCCAGCGGTCTGTTCTCAGGTCCAGATACTTTATGTTTGGACAGTAGATTTCCTCCTGCGAGTGATATGGTGCCACGGCGTCACTTCGTCCTCCAAACACGTACATCCGATGATTTACGATGGTGGCGGAGTGGAAATCTCGGTAAGAAGGTGGTTCCCCGTCCGTGTTCACGTACGTCCACTGCATCGTGCGCAGATCGAGGTAGTAAACGTCGCACGAGAATTTATCCACACTTTCCTCGAAGCCTCCGAAAATGTACATGCGCTCGCCGTAGATACATGCCGAATGGCCATCTCGTGCCCCCGGAACCGTGCCAGTAACCGACGGTTTGGTCCATTTGCGTGTTCGCGTATCAAAGCAAAAGAGTATGTCACAGACGATCTCATCGTTGCGCCCACCCCACAGGTATACGTTTTGTTCGAACGTGACCGCCGTATGACCGTAGCGCTGGAACGGTACCTCCGGATACTTGCACGGAACTCCGTTTTCGTCCTCTGCTGCCGGGATGGGGGACCAGCGCATGTTGTGCGTGTTGAGGACGTGTACATCTATTGCGCTGTGCGAATGGTAGTCCTCGCCTGTGCAGTATCCGCCGAAGGAGTAGATAAAGTCACCCACCGCCACCGAGGCATGATTAACGCGTCGTGGACCACCGTCGAGGTTAACGATCCAGTGCATTTTGTACGACTAACTTTCAGCTCTTAATTTTGAGCACAGTTATACACGAAAAAAACACTAGGGCATCAATCTTATTATGCAAAACATGTCCGACTCGGGAAAGATGTAATCTTTCCGCTAAAAACTACCACGAACACAATTGAATCCGTCCGTCAGCAATATGCACCGAACGGAAAGTAGGTGGCACAAGTAAAGTGATCAATAAGTACACAATTAATTGCGACAATAGTACGCAATTTCCGAGTTTCACTTGTTTTGCATGTGCAGATTTTTCTCCCTCTTCTTCTTGCTCTTATGGGGTGGAAGACTTTAATCTTTTACGGAATGACTTGAACTGCAGCGCACAGGCTTCGCGGCACCACTTCAGTTTCAGGAGAATTAGGTTATGGATTTTGATACAATTTTCACAACTTTTACGTGATTTAATCGAAACTGATTAGATGATTTGCCAAATAACAAACACCAAAACAAGAGATTTTTTTTGACAGCTGAGAAAATTCATCGTGGAAATTACAAGTAAACAAATGTTGACACTTTATAAAACAAATTTAAAAGAAACTTATTTTAAATTACGGGAAATTTCTAAAGGAAAATACACAATCTATGTTTTTGGTTTAATGGATTTTTTTAAAGAAAACAACAAATGTGAAATAGGAAAACATAATGTGAACTGCCATTGTGCATCGTTTTGAACAAACTGTTTAACACTTGCGGTTTAGTTCTGCAACTGAGATTGAAGCGAGTGTATGTTTACAGAATATGGAAGGCGCTTACGAAAGCGTACTAGAGTTAGACTTTGGACTTTGTATTCAATTAACCACGATAGCTGTCTCGTTTATGCATTTGTTATGACTCAATCAACGAATATTGCCATCCGTCGATGGCCATTTAATCCTGGTACAAGCTATACCCCTGAATGTATGCTACATTATTCACAAGTGCATTGCAAACGGATACCTGTTTTCGGTTGGGAAATCCCGGAATGATTGTTGAATAATGCTTCTTTTTACTTGTTTAATATGCGGCAAGCATACACCGCGAGCAATATAATGATTTTGTTTTCGAATAGAAGTTCTAGTATCGATTGGGTAGCCATACTTCTTGAATTTGAGCAAAATTTCCGTTCCAGTTGCAAACAACTATATAACATTACACGTCATACGGTTCCACGAACTGCACTACCGCGGCCAACCTCTTACGCTGTGTTGATCTTCTGTCTGATCTGCTTCGTGCAGCTTCCACGATCGCCGCGTCTCTCTCTCTCGCTTGCGCGTCATCATACGCGCGAACCTTAAGCACGTGCTTTTGGCGCGCATGAATCACGAATTTATGAATGAAACGCGTATTTCGCGTCGATGGCTAGCGTCTTCGGGGTCTCCGAGGTTTAATCACCCACCGGTCGGTACGGCAGGCGCTAACGGAAAAATTTTACAGCACGTCACTCTTGCCCCGATCGTTGGAAGATCAAGTGTGATCGAGTTTTCGTATCTGGTAGCCCGGTTTAGCGAAACAACAAAATGCTTAAGTGAAGTGCTCTTGTGAAGGAGAAGGAAAAATTGTGCGTTCGTGTATGCTTGTGTTTTATAGCACCAGTGCAACGCTCCATAAGCAAATGGAACATAATAAAGCGAGCGGGAAGGAAAAATGCAACGAGATGAGGAGGGGTTTGGTGCAAAAGGTGCTACAGAGCGTGATTCAACGACGGACAGTGAGAGTGACGATGAGTGCGAACAAATCTATGTGCCAAATAATCCAAACGAGTGGACGGCGGAGCACGTGACCGCATGGGTTTCGTGGGTATCGAAAAATTTCGACATCTTCCCACCGCTAGAGCCGGCGCGCTTTCCAGCGACGGGTCAGGAGCTAGTGCAGTTTACGAAGGCCGACTTTTGGGTGTGTGCGGGCAGCAAGGCGGGTGGCGACACGCTTGCGAAACACTTTGCCCATCACATACGCGTTGGTACCGGCGGGACGGTCAACCAGGAGCTAGAAAACGCCATCGATCCAGGTAGGAGAAAATAGCCATTTCCGATAAACACAAGTGGCCGATATCGGAAGGACCTAATCTATTAACTGTTACCACTTTCTTTTAACACCCTTTGGCCACCACGGTGGAGGGTTCTATCGTCTAATCTTGATAAATGATCCACGCCCACACTCGCCTCCCCCTTTGGATGGCCCACTGTTCGGCTAAAATAATTTCCCCGACTTGGCTGATAACAGGCGGGCAAGGAAGGTGTGATAAGTTGTTTTTTTTTTGCCACCCTCCCACACAGGGGTAACGCACGTGGTGGATACGGATGAAGACTTCACACGAAGCAGGGACCGTTTATCTGATTCGACTCTAATTAAGCGCAATCTCTTGACGGACTTTCGCAAACAAACAAACATTTGCACACATTTCCGAAAGAGTTTCCACCAACATTTTGCGGTAAACGATCCGCAATGCCGGGAACCAGTGCCACTACGATAGTAATTCATAACTCGAGTCAGCTTGAATCCTGGCCAGATTGATGCTGCATTATGTTAATTTAAACAATAAAGTAACCTCTTAAGCCTGCGACGACATTTATATCAATTTATATCGAGACCGGGCGCAGCGGGAGACACACGGCACAGGACATCCTTCGCCGGCGACACAGGACGAACCGTACACAGGAAGGAAGTGTTTACTTCGCCATGTAAGGTGAACAGTTCCGCTTCCGCCCCGTACAAAGCGACGATTTTAAATCCCTCTGAATAAATTACCCATAGAACAAACCGCAGGAGTCTAAAGTTATTGAATTTTTATAAATGTGAACTCTCGCTCTCGCCACTCGAAGGCTCGAAGGAGAGTGTCCCGGTGTCCTCCGGGCGGGACTTTCTTTTTCGCTTTCACCTACGCGCTGCTGATACGATCTAAATTTCTTCCTACAATCGAGCTTAACCTCGCCCGACCCGCTGCCTAATGGTCGTGCCGGCCGAGGGGTTAGAACAAGCCGGCTGGGGGTGAGCGCCGGTACGAAATCCTTCCGGATCTTCTCCTTTGTTGACTCAAGGATCAACATCTCGTGTGGTGGTTCGTTTCGTGCGGTGGCAGTTGATTCGTTCAAATACCAAACAAACAAAAGGACCTCCCCGTCGGAGCGCAAGGAGTAACTTTTCCGCAAGAAAGGCGCACGTCTGGGATGCCCGGGTTCGGGTTGCGGAAAATGGCACTCAGGCGTGTCAGTGTCGCGTAAACAATTGTCGTGGACGGAAGCGCTGTACGCGCTCCATCGCGTGTTGTGATCGGCTGGCGTCCAATGCAACGGACCTCGCGTACCTTCGATGGCTAGTGTTGACCATGCTGCCGTCGGTGCTCTCGAACGCTCAGCTATGTGGCGATTTTCCGGAGGCTTCCCGTCCGTGCGCATGTACCCACACACTGCCCCCGGCCAGTATTATGGGCATCATTCGCATCATCATCACCATCATCCCCACGGTCTTCATCCAGCGGGCCCCACGCACCATCGAGCCGGATTGCCACTTCTTTGCGGCGGTAAAGAAACCCTGACTCACTTAAGCGCGTCCCGCAGATTGTGAATCATGTTAAGCCATGAAAGAGAACGCGTTGGATTGCCGACAAAACGGCTTTAAATGTGACTTATGCTATTGTAGTTTGGTACCGAATAATGATGACGTGTTTTATTTTCTATGGAAAATGTTGTTGTTTCCTTATTTTTTATGGTGTAAGAATTCGTAACATATTCGGCATTGGCGCCAAAATTAAGATAGTGGGATGTAGTAGGAATGTACCGACGGCAGGACGCACCGAAGAACGAATAATTATTCACAACCAGGTGGTCCTCAGCTGGGCGTGCGAATCTTCTGCGCGGTTCGTTTGTGTCAATATTTGTACCTCGTGTTTTCTACTCGTGTGTTGGTGTGGAATGTGACATGCTTCCGGTTTCTCATTCGGCGTATTTTTTAATGCAGAAAAAAAATACAATATTATTAGCAGAGCAGACTTTTAAAGACTTGTGTTTATGTCCTTTCAGAGCCCTACCAGTTGCTTAATGCCGCTTCGCACAGGCTAGTATCACAAGGTAATGTTGCTAATATTACTATACTATTAACCCGTAATGTTTTGTGTAGCATATTAATAGCGCAAGACAACTTATTGCATTAAATGGAGTTAACATTACAGTGAACGCATTTTTTGACGATGCCCAATTAAAAGAGGCAAAAAGCCATGAACAAAACACGCATTAACAAGTTATTTATAGGAAATATTAAACGGGTAGGATTGAGTCAAGGGTGCCCATTGCAGGCTTATTCGTCAAGTTTAATCACTAATAGGAATGACCAAGCCATGACTCAATGGTTTTATTTGATTCTACGCGTTTGATTATAACAACAATGTGGAACCGCAAATATATTTATTCGTACTGTACAAATGTAGTAATATTATACCATTTTGTGTTACAAAAAAACTAAAAATTGTCAGACAAACAAGTACGATTCACATATTTGTAACCAAACTTAAGCTTAAGCAGCAAAGACGATACATATTTGTAAGAAGCGAAAGGCAAAACGTGCTGCAAATTTGCCGACGGTGTTTTTGTTTTTCGATTATGTTTTATATCTCGTATTTCTTTGCAAAGATAAAATGTTTAAAAAAAAACCACACGGGGAATTTGTGCAGTTAAGACAAACTTTTGCTACATTCTTCTACTTTTGTTCAACTGGAAAATGTGTACCTTTTTTCTCATTTTTGCTCAGTGACCTGGTGAATATAGTGCACAAATCTATAAAAATACTTTGTAAACACCAAATAATTCAGGCCAACTGGAGGTGTACTGCAACAATTTTGCATTGTTTTTTGAGTAATTTCTTATCAAAGTGAAAATAGTGATTAATTGGGTTTCATTGGTAATATTTTAAAGTTTTAGTGTTTTATGGCTCTGTTCATCAAATATGGTTCTGATTCTCAACATATTTCCCGTTTCTCGTTCCCAAAGGAGGCCAAATACAATTGTGGCAGTTTCTGCTAGAATTACTTGCCGATTCGTCCAACACCCCCTGCATATCCTGGGAGGGAACGAACGGTAATTATGCCCAAACGCTTGCCACGCGCCCAAACGTACGCTACTCAAATCCAATCGAATGTTTGCTTCCGCAGGTGAATTCAAGCTCTCCGATCCGGACGAAGTCGCCCGGCGTTGGGGCGAACGGAAAGCCAAACCGAACATGAACTACGACAAACTCAGCCGAGCCCTCAGGTACGGATGGAAAGTGAACCGGAAAGTGGACTGTGGAAAAGCGTCACGCGCGTTCTCTTTTGTGCCGACGGTTTAGCGGAGGTTTCTGCTTTGCACATTCGCCAAAAAAAAACACACACACACACACACATTTACACACAGGAAGAGCCTGCTGGCATCTCAGGAATGCCGCGGATCCCGTGAATCATCGCACAAAAATGAGAGCTCCGTGCGTGTGGTAGCGTGGGAATCGCACTCAATAGCGATGCTATACTTCATGTGCGTTTTGTTGTTGTTTCCTTCACAGATACTACTATGATAAGAACATTATGACAAAAGTGCAAGGTAAGCGGTATACATACAAGTTTGATTTTCACGGCCTGATGGCGGCTTGTCAAGCTCAGGCGCAACTGACTGATAGTGCAAGCAGCGCGTCCATTCTGTCCGGTGGAGGTGGTTCCTACGATTCCAGTCCGGCCTCCACGACGTCCTCGATGCAATCGCCGGCCAACTCTAGCCCAACGCAACTACACTACACCACCACCACCAGCACCATCGTCACAACGACCAGCCAACCGCTGCCAACGGTAGGATCTACTTCACCGACGGCATCCAAGTGTGCTCTGGCGAGCAGTAGCAACAGCACCGCCTGGTTTCCATACACCTCGACGTACACGAATCTACTCGTACCGACGGGTCATCCTACCTCAGCCAGCGCATCCGGAATCGCATTGTCGGTGCAGCCGAACCTAGTTCCTTCTTCTGCCCCTGCAACCCATCCCCCATCCGCGTCCAGCTCGCCCGATTCGATCAGCTACACCGTATCCGCGCATCATCGCTAGCGCTTAATTTAGTTTTAATGTCTAAGGTCCTCACAGAAGCTATACGACGATATTACCGACCAATACGGTTGGGATGTTTCGATGCATATTTTTTAAATAGCAAATATATGGCTAAATACGTTGCAAGTGATGTGTATCGCATGCTATCAAACTCCGAGCTTCTTCCCGTGCCGAAAACAAATAGTTTTGATTTGGATATTACAGGCCGTTCCATCTTCCGGGAGTAGCGATGAGTTGCAGAAACGACGAAAATAAAAAAAAATCTCGCAAAACATAATAATCGCCACCCCCTGCTAAAACATCAAAGCACGGCTTGTTGTGACGGCGGGCTAATCAAATCGGTTTAACCGACCCAACAGCGGACAAGTGCTCCACACGTTCCACGCGCCTAAATGGCCCTAATAGCGGGAAGCGCGGCACACTTCACCTTTCTCCACTCTCCCCTTCCCCGCACAACGGCTAAAGGTCAGAGTCAGAGCAACCACGCCACGGATGTTGTGTGATCGACACCACTGGCGATTAATCCCACGCTTCCTTTCTCTGCACTTGTGTGTGTGTGTTCGTGTGAGTTGATATTCAAACTAGACCCTTCGGTCTCCCATTCTAACCGAGGTAGTGTGTTCCGAAAATAAGCATCAAGCACCGTAAATCAATTGCCCTCGGGGAATGAAAAGGAACTCAAATCAGCGAACCCAGTGCAATGGGTGAGACGTGGCCGCACAATGGCTCATCCAGCAGTACATGGATCTAATTGTTACAAACAGCCTTTTGAGGATTAGATTGCAGCGGGCCCGTTTCGAGCAAGGCGTAGGAAAGCCGCTGTCTCCGGGCACGGACCCGGGCATGGATCCGGGCATCAGAAATCAACGTCCAATCGCGGCCAAGTGGACCAAAACACGCCAACACACGGCCTCTTTGCAAGATATGCTGCCAACTGCAGTCGAGTGTGCGAGCGGCTCTTTTATCAACGCGCTGCGTGGTCTGTGAATTGTGTATTATGTGATTTTAATGCTGACTGGTGGCATAAAAACATCCTCTGACCGTGGTCGGAGATCAGTTGCTCCCCAGTGTCCGGCCGAGTCGTGTGGTCGTCCGGTGCCCTAGCCGCCACTTGCGGTCGATAGTGTGCATTCAGCTTCACCGTGTGGTGTGATAACACTATTAATAGTTGTGCGAGTTGTGATAAGAAAATTGAAATATTGTGGCCTGCATAGCGGCTCTGCTCCCAGCACGCAGCATCTTGGCCCGGTTTTGGCCCGAGCTGGTTGAAAAAAATGGCGAAGAAAGTGCGACAGTGTTTGTGTGCGGGAATATTTGTTCTTGCCGCTGTCGTTCTGGGTCAGGTTGGCGCTCAAAGTGGTAAGTAGGTGCATAACAGTTACCCTCCTTGGAATTGTGAGGAAATATATATATTGTGTTCAGTGACAATTTCCTTGAAATGTATGGATCTCTGCATCACAATTTCGAGTCCGTTGATATAAATAAACGTACAAAAGAATGTTGGAAAAATTATAAATTAAAATATTACAAAACTCCGGGCCAAACAACTTGATATTGTTGAAACGTTGTATTTAAAAAAGAAAACATTTATCTTCACGCCACCTCAAGAATGCAAATCACCGAAATCCTAACTCAATTGTAGCTGCCCATATCTGTTTGCAAGCATGCCATGAGATTGTGAACGCAAGTAACCATCCCACATTGTTAGCGCAAGAAAAGAGCAGGTGGATAATGGGTGCTTGCTTTAAGTGGATGAAATTGATACCGAAATCATAAGTCACCCAAACACGCGGACACACGGCGTCCGGGGCGTTGCAGTTTTTGTCCATTAATCCTGGGCTCAATTGGACGGTTTAAATAGAAATATTACCGCCGGTATCCCGATCGCTTCAATTGCATGATTTGATGCCAGTCGCAAATGAACATGAAGGTCAGGCGATTAAAATCGGAACGATTGGGGTCTCATTTCAGAACGAGCGACAGCGTGGACCCCTACGTGGGCCGATACCCTTAAAAAGGACCTACTCAGAGGCTATGATGCATCGATTCGCCCCTCCCAGCACTACAACGTGACAACGGTGGAGACGGGGTATGTGAAGCTGTTGTGAGAGAATGGGTTTTTTTTTGCAGATCCTTATCTAGCTTAACCGTTTGTATAATTCTCCCAACAGCATCACTATAACGCACGTCGAGATTAACGAAATCAAATCAACGCTGTCGGTGTATGGATGGATGAAGTTTGTAAGTATCGTACGGGTTTGTACGAACGTTGTGTCAAAACATGAAAACATTATTTCGTTTCTGCTATCGATTATATAGTGCCAAAGTTCAAATTTACACCCGACCACGTGTAAGTCAATGAGTTTTCAGTTTTTATCCCGTACGCATGCTGTTGCTCGTTCTGATTGGGGCACGATAACCGAGCATGGTTGTATCGGTTTGCACGATAGCATCAACACGCATCTCAACTGCATCCAACATTGTGTTAATCGTGTTTATGTTTTGCGTGTTTGCAGAAATGGATCGACATTCGCTTAGCCTGGGAGCCACAGTTGCAGCAAAATGTTACGAAATTCTATCTAAACCAATCGTCCATCTGGCACCCAGCACAGGAGGAAACGAATGCGTTAGTACAGCTAACGCACGACGGGACGCTCGAATACACCAGTGCGATGCAAAAACAAACGAAGTGTGCCATACAGTGGCAACATTGGCCATTCGATACGCAACATTGTCGGATGCCGTTTGCTCCGTGGATCGAGCAGGACGATCTCGAGATCCACGTGACATTGCAAAAGGTATGAAACGAAAAAGGGGGTTTTTTTTTAATATTTCTGGCAGTGGAAGCGTTGATCGAAATCCCTTTTCAAACGTGTATCCTCCACAGAACGATGTTACCCAAGGTACAATGTGGAGGGTGATGAATATAGCGCTCGAAACACACACAAGCGTGGACGTTAACGAAACCGCGGAGCATCGTGGGACTCACCTTCAGTTTGTACTGAAACGTAACAGTGATATATTCACGCGCACGATCATTGCTCCGGCGTGTGTGCTGATCATGATGAACCTGATCAGCTTCTGGTTACCTCCCAACTGTGCGGAGAAACTCGTTTTGAACGCAATCAACGTGTTCGTAACGTCCATGTTTCTAATACACTTCAACGAGTACATCTCCTACTATACCAGCAGTACGCCAGCAGTCGGTAAGTGCACAGAGACTGATCCGCGATGAAGCATTTTTACTAGTTTCAGCATTTATTTGTTATTTCTTTTCTCTCAAAAACAGTGGAATTTTACAGCGCAAGCCTGTACCTTTCGGGATTTAGCTTGCTCTTATCAGTTGTACTGGAAAATTTCGTTAAGTCGCGGTCGAAGATGGCACTGCCCGACATTCTCAAGAAGCTCATCTCGTTGAAAGTGATAGCTAGCGTTACTTTGATTGATATCAGTGTTGCTGTAAGGATATTGCGAAAGGGTCACTGCTAGCATATATTAATGCTTTTATGCTTTCAGAACAACGAAGATGAAATGCATGGAGTGTTGGAGGATACTGAAGAGGATACTAACAGCAAACTGGACGTGATCCAAAGCATGCGAAAAAAAAGTATCGAGACACAGCAAGACTGGCTGATCTTCGCTACTCTATTGGAGCGATTCGCATGTGTGCTATACCTAATTATTATTTGCTATCTTATTAGCTAAATGTTTTTAATGCAATGTCCAACAATAGAAACCGTTGAATAAAAAGTACTTACACTGAACAAAACTGTCACTGCTGTTCATTATGTCTTCAGTGGACGTAATGTAGTTGATTGCTGATATGAATTATATATTTTTTTGTTTGTTTGTCTTTTTCAGAATTGGAATGATCCAAAGTTAAAATGGGATCCTGCCGACTACGGTGGTTTGAACGTGGTTCGTTGGGACCCTACCATCGTGTGGCGTCCGGATGTGGTGCTGTACAATAATGCCGGTGGATCGGATCAGCACCATTACGGCGACACTAACGTACTGGTGTACAGTGAGGGCAAGGTACTGTGGGTCCCACCGACCGAGTATCATGCGTTCTGCGAGCTTAACATGCGCTATTGGCCGTTCGATTATCAAAAGTGTATTCTTAAAATTGGCTCTTGGACGTTCGACGGATACATGCTCAATCTCACTCTTGGAAGCGAACCTCAGGTAAGCTCCGTGATGAATATTTAAATGTTTTCACCATCTCTATCATTGCTTTTTGTCGTCGTTGTAGATTGAAACTCTGGTCAGCAATTCAGAGTGGAAAATTGTAAAGATCACCGTGGACAGAAACACCCGATTTTATCCGTGCTGCGCGGAGCCCTACATCGACGTTACTTACAACGTGACCCTTCAACGTCAGTCCGATACTCATCGCGCTATCGTGATAATTCCCGCATTGGTGATCATCATTCTGGCGCTGTCCGTATTTTGGCTTCCGTTGGAATCGGGTGAACGGATAATCACGAACGGGATCATTGCGCTTATGGTAACGATCTACCTGGTGTACTTTGCGCAACAGTTGCCGGCTATCTCCGGTCATACACCGTTGATAGTAATATTCTTTAGCAACACGCTACTGCTGACTGCGTTCAGTACGATCATTTGTGTGATTGTCATGAACCTTTCGAAATCCAAGCACCAGAGAAGTCTACCAATCATGCTAAAACGGTTGGCGGCTGGCGTGGGACCATTCGTTGGCGTGGCCAAGAAGCACTTTAGCTTTAGCGACAAGGGAAACGTTACCATCGAGAGCAGCGTCGACCACGAATGGAGCAAATTCGGGCTGGTGTTGAATCGTGTGTCGTTCGTTGTATACTGCGTGATTTTTGTTATTTGTGCTTTTACTAGCTTCTAGTTTTGCTCCTTTGTGCTAACAGCAAACGCAGATGATTTAGTTCAATGAGTGAGCTTTGGCGTTTGGCGTAACATTTGCCGAAACCAGTTGACACGAACTCAACACTGTTCGTTAATTATATTGTCTAATAAATCTTAAAAGCAAACAAAATGTTGGTTGTTCTTATTTCTACTGTATTACGCTGTGGTTGGTGCATCGTAGAAGTGTTCTATTTAGAAAATTTTCCAAAGTCGATCATTTGAAATGTATCGTTGATTATGTTCCAAAAACTACATGATTCACGTGTTTTCTTTTGAACACTTGAATTTAAACTTCCCTTTAAATTTGTCTTATAGTTTCTTCTCTTTTTCCCCTGATATCCCAAACGTCAAAATGATTACATTGCTCTCTTTTTCTCGCCGTGTACAAATTGTACAGTTCATACGTAGTGTTAATGTTGTTATCTTCTTCACTCCTACACATATCCACTCTTGACCAGCACATTTCCCCTCTAAGAGAAGAAAACTAACCAAAACAGAGAGTAAATTGGCGCAAAGAGAGTTTACATCGGTTGAACTATGGGTATCGGTCGAAACTGAATCAACTAATAACTAATCTGACCAGTAACGTTGTTATAAATAATAGTTCTATGTGCACTGATGCACACCAATTGTTTATTTGACGGGTTTCTTTCTATACTTTAATATTAGTTATTTTAAAATTTAAAAAGTGTCCTTTATTGGAATGACATGGCCCAACCCGCTGTTGCTCTCGATGATGCACACGTCAAAACAAACGTCAAAACATCGCGAAGAAGAAGAAGAGGTCATATGATCACAATTTTTTTGTCATATTTTTTTCTCACCTGCGAAAAGAAGTCAAGTGGTGTCCGTGAATTTCTGTCCCGAATTTGTCCGTGATTTGCGAACTGCCTGCTGCCCGTCTCTTCGAGGACAACCCAACCAACATGACCGACGTCCAGGATATCATGTCGTCGCTTCCGGATGACAAAATCGGTAAATAGCACACGGTCGAGCGAAGGGTGTCCACTGGTTGTCCAATTCTATGACGCACAAGAGTCCCCGCACCAGAAAACCGATGGCGAATTCTAATCGATACGATATCCTGTGTAGTACGATACGAGTTCGTGCTGTTAAGTGAATGGCCACGGGAAGATGTAATACTTGAGACTGAAATTCCGCAATCTAGCAGCGATGTTTCATAATTGCCGAAGTCCATATAACTTCCATCACGTGATGAGATTTTTTTTTGTTTCTGCTTCTTCAGATATGATTGCTGCGACCAGCGTCTTGCAGCAGCAGGCCGGGGACATTCGCCAGAATAAGCCCAACTGGTCGTCGTACATGCAGTAAGTTCAACGCCTCGTTAGTGGTACAATCGGCGGGGAAGAATAAACTGAACTGAGAACATCTTTAATGTGTTTTGCACCACAGGTCGCAGATGATTTCGCAGGAAGACTATGCTTGCGTCAGCTCGCTGGACAAGGATAAAAAGGCGCAGGCACAGTACCTGCAGGACAACGCGTCGCAGTGTGCCAAGACGCTGCTGAACATGCTGTCGCACGTCTCGAAAGATCAGACGATCCAGTACATCCTGGTGCTGATCGACGATCTGCTGCAGGAGGATCGGTCCCGTGTGCAGATCTTCCACGATTACGCCAACAAGAAGAAGGAGAGCGTTTGGGCACCGTTCCTGAATCTGCTGAACCGGCAAGACGGCTTCATCGTCAATATGGCGTCGCGTGTCGTCGGCAAGCTGGCCTGCTGGGGCCAGGAGCAGATGCCCAAGTCCGATCTGCACTTCTATCTGCAGTGGCTGAAGGATCAGCTGACCGTCGCTGTAAGTACCGCTGTCCGACAGGAAGCCGAAGAGTAGTGTTTACTTTCCCTTCGTTCGGCATGAGCTACTAGACATGACTACTAACATTTACTCTGTGCGTGTGATGAATTGATGAACGGCGTTTTTTTGAATGAAATCTTTTCTAACAAACTTTCCTTTACTAAAAACGGGTCGGCTTGGTTGGATTGCTTTTATCCGTTCTATCCACTAATCCACTGCGATTGTCCCCGATTTGCGGTTGCCTCTCTAACCAAGTCACCTTGCTGCCCGCCCGTGTCCTGTGGACTCTGTGGCATAACAGGGCGCACGGTGCGTGTGTACTTGTGTTTTGGCCATGAGCGTGTTTCGTGTTCGTTCGTGTTTGTGGTGTGGTGTGCTTGGAACGATTTTCAAACAAAATGTACAGACCCTTGATATTGATGGTGACTATTGTTTATCTAATCGACTACCGACTCGGGTGAATGAAGGCTCAAAAATTGTTGCATGAAATGGAAGAAGCGGAAAAGAAACGGCAGGCGGAGGCGGCCGCCTCACACCACCACGGCCATCACGGGCACCATCACGGCGAGGGCTCGGCGCATCATCATCAGCCGAACAGCCACCATCACCAGATCGCGGAGCGGTACCGCGAAATATCCAGTGCAATCGACGATCCTCAGAGAGGTTCATCGAAGGAAGACCTACACGTGACCCTTACGGTAGTCCGATACGATGCACACCAATACATGCAAATCAAAATGCACCGTTCTCATGACTTCCACCTGCTGTGTAATCCTCTTCTACTGCTCTGTTTGGCGTGCAATGCGTCGAAACAGATACACACACACAAACACACTGTCACAAACTCACTAGAAAATTAGACACAAAATGTTAACTTATAGAACCTCTGGAAACTCATGCCTTACTAATAATGGTCCCCGTTCGTTCGATCACCGTGAGCCCGATTCATGCGTGTGTTCCGTCTCATCATCGTAGTTCATTGTCTGTGAACGTTTGTTTGCCGAAAATTGTTCTAATTGAATCGGTTTTGATTTCGATTTTTCGCTTCAAGAACAACGAGTACATCCAGTCGGTGGCACGCTGTTTGCAAATGATGCTGCGTGTCGATGAGTATCGTTTTGCGTTCGTCACCGTCGATGGAATCAGCACGCTCATCAGTATCCTTTCATCGCGGGTGAACTTCCAGGTTAGTTGGTAGTTTGTTTCATTTTTTCCAAACTCAGAGCAAATGTAATTCTAAATCATGCTTTTCTTCCGGTGCAGGTTCAGTACCAGCTGGTGTTCTGTCTGTGGGTGCTAACGTTCAACCCGCTGCTGGCGGAGAAAATGAACAAATTCAACGTGATCCCCATTCTCGCTGACATTCTGAGCGATTGCGCCAAGGAGAAGGTGACGCGCATTATCCTGGCCGTGTTCCGTAACCTAATCGAGAAGCCGGAAGACTCGCAGGTGGCGAAGGAGCACTGCATTGCGATGGTGCAGTGCAAGGTGATGAAGCAGCTGACCATCCTAGAGCAGCGCCGTTTTGACGACGAGGACATCACCGGCGATGTCGAGTTTCTGACCGAGAAGCTGCAGAACTCGGTGCAGGATCTGAGCTCGTTCGATGAGTACGCGACGGAGGTGAAGAGCGCCCGGCTCGAGTGGTCGCCGGTGCACAAGTCGGCAAAGTTCTGGCGCGAGAACGCTCAGCGTCTGAACGAGAAGCAGTACGAGCTGTTGCGCATCCTCGTCCATCTGCTGGAGACGTCGAAGGACCCGCTGGTGCTGTCGGTGGCGAGCTACGACATCGGAGAGTACGTGCGTCACTACCCGAGAGGAAAGCAGTAAGTTACGTTCTGTTCTTCAAAAGCTTGCTTTTAACGCAGGCTAATCTCCGTTCGTTTGTATTTGTAGTGTCATCGAACAGCTGGGCGGCAAGCAGTTGGTAATGCAGCTGCTCGCCCACGAGGATCCGAACGTTCGCTACGAAGCTTTGCTAGCCGTCCAGAAGCTGATGGTTCACAACTGGTAAGTTCCCTGGTGACATTGTCCAACCAAAAACCTTCGACTAAAGTTTTCTTTGTCCTCACAGGGAGTACCTTGGCAAGCAGCTGGAGAAGGAGAACGAGAAAGCTCCCCAGGGCAATGCTCCAATCAGTGGAAAAGCCTAAAAAAATCGAGTTGAACGCCAAGCCATTACCTAAAATCGGGCAAAAATAAGATGCATTCCATACCGTGGACAAAATTTAGCTATCAAACACACACACACACACACACACACACACACTGTTAGAAACATGCGCATTAAAAAGTCGAGATGAAGAAAACATTTACCGCAACAACGCAGCAAGCGCTCCCAAGTGTGTCCTAGCGCGCGTCTGTGTGTGAGTGTGTAAATAAAACAAATCCTAGCGTGCTACGATCGAAACCGCTGATGGGACATTGCAGCGCACGGCGAGTGCGTGAAACAACGTTGTTAGTTTTTGTAGAGCCTAGTACTTTCCCCCAAAACCTTGTGTTTTTCCCTCAATTATTGCTATGTATTATTATTCAAAAAGTGTTACGTTTCTGTTTCTCCTGTGGTGAAGATTTAAACATCAAAACGCGCTTCACCTGTGCAAAAAGTATATTAGAGCTGTAAGGAATAGTTATCATTTGAACGTCGCAACGTACATAGAGCACACGGTGCCGCGCGTGTGGACGGTACCGGTACGACATAAATGTATTAATCGAACACAAAGCATAAATAAAACAGTCAGACGAACGATCCCAAATCGAGTCCTCATTTTTTGGAGTTTTATTTTATTTTTCATAAATAACATTCACATTTGCGTTGAACAAAAAAAAAAGATCAATAAAGTAAATTAACTCGTACGGTTTTTCGCCCCGCATCTAACAAGTATAATTAAACCGCGTTTTGCAAACGGCGTGCGATTATTTCGTTACTGCTTGTCAGTGTCAATACGTTTTTTCCCTCTCACAACTCTAATATCTTTCCATTTTTGAGAGCGATAATGCTGACCACCCTTTTCGAGATAATCTCCATTTCTTATTGCTTCCGGTGTTTGTTTGTTTGTTTTTGTTTTATATTTAAATTCTGCACATATATGAACCAGTTTGCAGGCGTTTTTGTTTCATCATTTGCAGCATTAATATAGTAAGGTGAGTAATTTTTCGTTTCGTTTGTTTTTTTTTCTTCTTTTTGCCAAGCCCGCTGTGCTACGCTGTTTCAAAAGGTACAGAATGTAGTACTTACTTTAACCTGCTGCTCAAAACCTAACAACAATAGCCACGAATGCCTCTGTGGAGAGTAATATGTGCACGTCGACGCGCGTGCTTCCACTGTGTATGTTTCCAATTATTGTTCTCGTGTGTGTGTGTGTGTTTTTGTTTTATGGCGCGTAGAGCACGCCGGTAGTCCCCGGTTACTGCGATTATTGCTGATCAAGGACGGTTATTTCAATCGGAGGAATAAACCGCCACACGTGTGATGCGCTGCTGTCTGCGGCCGGTATTGCGGTTACCATTGGCATCGTTCCAACGCTCGTCGGATCGTCCGTCCGTTCCCGCGCCGATGGTTGCAGCGTGGAGCTTAGTGAGCGACACTGAATGTCCGCCTTAAATCGACCGGGTGTGAAGAACAGTACCGAGCACTTGTGAAACGCTTTCTCGTCTTTGTTAAGCGATGGAATGAGAATGCTGAAGAAGACAAAAAATGACGAATAAATTTTCGATATACAGCTGACCCCGTCGACGGCAGTTCATCGACAACAGTGAACTCACTGATTAGGACCGGACATGGTGACGCGCGTTTCGAGCCGATAGTTCTGGACACCGTTCTGATAATCTTGATAGAATTGCACCGAGAGCTGCACCTGGTGCAGCACCGACGCGGACAGATTGCAGATGCTAATACTGAAGCTAAGGAACTGCCCAGTAACGCACGTTACCTCCGACTGCGGTGCTACCACCTGGTCGTCCACCTTCACCTCTGCAAGAGGAAAATAAAGCGTTCCAAACAATTGCATCAAATAACCAACCCATGACCCATGACTTACCCCACTCGAGCGGAGGTACCGTCACCAGATCAAGCATGGCCGGCGAGAGCGTGATTCCACGGAGCGAAGCCGTCCCGTTGCAGTCGATCCCCGGCAGCGACCATTTTAGGTTGACATTCTCCGAAATGTGCTCGGAACAGACACGCTCCGTCAGATCAGAGCTATCGCTCGTGCTCGTTCCCGCCACCCCGCTCAGAATGCTCGGCATATTGTGATGATCCGTCACGGAACCACTACCAATGGAATGAATCTGATGATGTTGATGGTGGTGATGGTGGTGGTGATGGTGTTGGTGATGATGGTGATGGTGTTGCTGTTGATGTTCCACCACGGCGGCAAAGATACGTTCCAGCGGACATCGCTGCACCGGAACCGGCACCCGACAACTTTCCTTAGCCTCGATGAGTATTGTTTTGTTAGAGGTATAGTTTAGCGACATTTCCTGTGCCGTCAGGTTCACCACGTCCAGCACCAGATAGAACTGTGACGGTCTGCAAAAACAAGGGTAAATTGTGATGAAATGCAAAAAAATAGGAGTGATATTTTTCACTCACATTTCCGCCGACAGAACGTCCCAGTTGGTGATTTGTGCACTCGGCAGCAGCTCGACGTTGAACGAAATTGCACTCTGCCGGCAGAAGCCCTCCTGCATACCCTCACCCCCGGAGTACTTGAAGCGTAACTGTGCATCCAGCTGCCGGGGAACGTGTCCGGTCGAGATACCGACGCTGAGCGTGGCCAACGACGAATGGCCCGAGTGCGACGATCGAAAACTCGACGTCAGCAGCTCGTTCCGGCGGTGCGTGTTGGTCGGTGAGCTTATACGACTCGGTATACTCGGATTGCCACTACCACCGGAAAGCATTCCACCACCTCCTCCGCCTCCACCACCACCATGGGAAACGGTTAAACTCTGCGGTCCGGCACTGTTCATTCCGTCTAGATGGTTGGAGTGAGCGTAACCCGTCAACTGACCCGGTCCAGCCGTTAGAGCACCCAAAAAATCGGCCTCTCCAAAGATCACCAACCCGAAGTCGATGCTTTCATTCGGTTGGATCGGCAGCTTGCGGTGCAGTTCGTCCGTGGCGAGCTGAAATATTCGTCCCTGTAGGGCTGCGTCCAGTGTGGAGTGAAACGTTGCGTCGACGTACTCGATCGGGATGTTGCTGGTGTTGGTGAGCGTGATCGTACATTCGCCCCGTTCCCCGTTGTACAGCGTGATGCTGGCGGAGGTGGTGACAAAGTCTGCGTTCGGCATGCCGCTGAAAGTGGCCGTCTGCGGTAGGCTTGTCTTCGTTTCCAGCTTCGGCAGTGCCGGTATTACCTTCACCTTGTAGCACGACGGTAGATGACGATCTTTGCGGTGCAGCATGTGCTTCAGGCGACAGTTGGACTTCACGCCCAGCGTGTGCGTGCTGTAGCCTTGGACTTCTAATTCACCGCACTCGATGGAGGTTCCGTGCAGCGACACGTTCGTCGGTGCGTTCGGCTGTAGGGTGACGGTTTGAGGGAACGCTTCGAACACAACGCCCGTCGTGAGGAGTCGCATATCCGATACCTGCAACTCGAACGGCAGTGGATTCAACAGGGTCAGACTAACCTCGCACACGTCGTGCTGCACCCAGTTGAACGTTATTTTACTATCGTCACGCTCGACACCGCGACGATCGAGCGAACTGAAATGGATCGGAGTGAACAGAAAAGGGCCACTGTCCACCTTGTTTACGACGATCCTGACCGGCTTCAGATGCGGCGCCAAATCTTTCACTTGAAGCTGCGAACAGTGGGGAAGGTCGGTGAGATTTGCGGGCGGAATTACGATACCATTCTCCAGCACCAACGGCACGGGCGCTCCTTCACACTGAGCGCTAAGGTTCTGCAGCTGTAGTGCCATCTCCTTCTGCTCTAGCGCGGACAAGTGCTTCCACATCGTTTGCAGCAGGAAGGTCATGTGACGTGTGGCTAGCGCGGACTGTCCTAACCGACGGGCCGTCCCGACCAATTGCTGTAGCAGATCGATCTGCAGCACCGGCCACCCCATGTTGTTCTCGAGCACCTCGTTCGGTTCCAGCGAGAGTTTGTGGCCGGAGAAGCTTTCCAACATCAACCGATAGCTTTGGCCCCAGTCCGGGTTGCTATTGCTTTGGGCAACGTGACGCCACGCGGCCAACCGTTGACAGAAGGCGGCCTTACGATTATAACCTATCTTTTGGTACAGATCCGTCAGTACCTCGAACCTCCGGACCCGCTGTTGCTCGGTCATGTTCAGATTGATGTACAGCACGTTCTGCAGGAACATCGCCACGTCCAGGTTCTTGCCCTGCTCGATACAGATCCGTGCCGCTTTGAGGGCCGCCTCTGTTTCGATAATGCCCGCGTTCCGATACTTGCTGTAGTTGATGATGGCATCCCGGTACCGGACCGTAATTTCATCCGGCTGCAGGATGTTGGCAGGGAACTTTTGACCCCCACCCGGCTTGTTCACAAGAGTCCCTGAGTCGGTGGATGAGGCGGAGGACGAACTGACACTTCCGGCCGAACCCGACGACAGGCTCGAACTGATGGACGATGCGGACGAGTTGGGCGAGGCGGACGTCTTGTCCGTCGCTGCTGCTGCTGCTCCTGTCGTGGTCGCCGTCGTCGAGGTGAGATTGATGACCATGTCGGACTTTTTGTGCTTCAAGGTGGAGCTGTCACCGTTGTAGCTTCCGGTGTAAAGCTGGTTGCGGGCAAGATTAAACTTCTGGGGAGAGGAAGAGTTCTCCTGCAGACTAGAGTTGCGCTGGATGGACATGGTGTAGCGAAAGTTAGGATAGAGCAGTATAGCGGAGGCCGCACAGAGCCCCTCGTTGGCCGCGCCCAACCACAGCGAGTCACTTATGGCACGTAGAGTTTCGCTCGCGGCGTGAAAAAAGTTGAGCGACTCGGCGACCAGCCCGGCCTGCAGCGTCAGGTCGCCGAGGTGCTTGGTCATGCGGCCGATGCAGCGCTTCCGGTTGTTGCGGCTCTCCAGGTCCAGCCCGACGAAATCTTTCTTCTCGAACGGCGCCAACAGTAGTGGTGCCTTCTCCAGCTTTTCACGCGTCTTCTCCATCCGCTTCAGCTCCAGTATGTAGTAGATGGAGGTGATAAACTCCGAAATCTTTGTTTCCAGGTTGCTGCACGGATCATTCTCCGGATAGAAGAAGGCCCGGCTCTTAAAGTTGCTTGGCGTTTGGAAGCATTTCTCGATGGTGGGTACGGTTCCGGGACCAGCGGTTGCACCAACACCATTCAGCTTCTGCAGCTCATCCGTGCTGGGTCCAAACAGCAAACAGCGCGAATCGAATAGCGTGTGCGTGTACTTCACCTTCAGTGATTCGTGCACCCGGCACAGCTCATTCAGTTCGCTCTGCGCCTCGAACTTCCCGACCGTGATCAGGCCGAGTAGACGGCGATGCGTTTGGAAGTCACCCCAATCGTTGTTTTCCACCGGATGATCGCGTATGTACCGCACCCAGATGTCTCTCGTGATGCCCGTCGAATCGGCTGCAAAGGGAAAACGGAATCGTTGACATTGTTGACCGACCCGATCGAGGCTCACGCTTCCCGACCTACCAGGTATCTTGACATTGTTAACTCGCTGCACTCGTTCAAAGACGCGCTGCAAAGACCGTGGCTTCGAGGAACCGATACCTCGCACCAGGATTAACAGACAACCATGGTGATAATGGTGCTGCTCATAATCTGGGTGCGCCATAATCGGATCTCCAGGTCCTTGCGATAACATGTAACTTACCGAGGATCTCATTTAACCCTCATTTACTCGTTCGGCGCTTCTAGGCTGGCCGTTCCTTTTCGCCGAATAACTCCCCTCCACTAAACCCAAAGACCAAAACGCATAGGTAAAAAACACTCCCCCTAAAACTGATGCTGATGCTTGAAATTGATACGATTTCCCTTCCCCAAAAAACTGCTATTCGGGACACATCATCTTTCCACCGATACTGCTGCAGTGCACTTCCTGGGTCCGATTGCTTCGGTACGGCGTTGGCACCTCCATGATCACATCCTCCCGGGGAACAGATGGAGCGAACCGTAGAGGAAGGCCATCGTTTTCGTTTTCAAGCACGCAGATTTCACCAATAATTATACAAATTAATTTAATCGCGCAGAGGAGTTTGGAAAGTGGTTGCAGGAAGATGAAGAAGATGATGTTTTGATAACGTTAACACGGTTTGACAGCGTCAGCTGGGTCGACAAGGAGGGCTTGCGGACGACATTGTCGATATTGGTGCGCTTTGCGGTTTAAAGTTGCACAACTTATTTCCCCGAACGTTTGTATTTTACAAGCAAAAATGAAGTGATATTTGAAGATGGGAGTCGAACTATAAAGGCCACGCATTGCCCATTTTCTCAGGATGGCTGCATTTGCGAAAATGAGAATTCAAAAAAAGATAAACGAAGTAAACAACACTGACAGATAAACACGATGGGGAGCGGGAGGGAAAAATCGCAAAATCAAGAGCAAGAACCGAAAGAAGAAGAGTTTGCCGCCGCGAAAAAGTGCTGAAAACATACAACAATTTTTATAACATTTTAAAAGCTTGACAAAACACTGAAACTCAATCGTTATTGGTGATTATACACTCCCATTAAGTGTGATCGTAGTTGGTGCTTCTATTTAAATAGTGTAAATGCTATTCCATCGTGTAGAATGCGTAAACAAAACTGATATTTTAAACAACAAATGAGCGCGGTAGTGCAAAGATGAAGATTTTCCAACCAAGCTGGGTGCATCACGATGGTTTGTATGATGTGAATGATTTGTATAGATCCCATGCTAAGTAATGTTCGTTTGCTTCCATTAGAGAAATCCATCTTCTCGATTGATATCCATCCGAGTGGAGAACGATTCGCCACCGGTGGACAGGGATGCGATTCCGGTCGCGTGGTCATCTGGAACATGGCTCCGGTGCTGAGCGAGGAGGCGGAGGTAAACAAAAGCATACCGCGCATCCTGTGTCAGATGGACAACCATCTGGCGTGCGTTAACTGCGTTCGTTGGTCCGGCAATGGGCTGATGTTAGCCTCTGGTGGCGACGATAAACTCGTCATGATTTGGAAGAAAACGATCGGTGGAAGCGGTGGCATCGGAGCGTTCGGTGGTGGTGCCAAATCGGTCGAACATTGGCGTTGCATTTCGACGCTACGTGGGCACGCGGGTGATGTACTTGATTTGGCCTGGTCGCCCCAGGATCGTTGGATTGCGAGCTGCAGCGTGGACAATACGATTATTATCTGGGATGCGCAACACTTTCCAAAAATTATCCACGTGCTGAAGGGACACACGGGGCTCGTGAAGGGTGTCACGTGGGATCCGGTGGGAAAGTTTATCGCATCGCAGAGTGACGATCGCTCGCTGAAGGTTTGGAAGACGAGCGATTGGAGCTGTTTCAAGACGATTACCGAACCGTTCGAAGAGTGCGGTGGTACGACTCACATCCTGAGGCTCTCCTGGTCTCCTGATGGCCAGTATCTGGTGTCAGCGCACGCCATGAACGGTGGCGGCCCTACCGCACAAATCATCGAGCGGGATGGCTGGAAGTGCGACAAGGACTTTGTAGGTCACCGGAAAGCGGTCACCTGTGTGAGGTTTCACAACTCGATCCTAAAGCGATCCGCACCGAAGACGAACAAACTGCAGCAGTACTGTTGTCTAGCGGTTGGGGCACGCGATAGAAGTCTTTCGATTTGGCTTACGGCACTGCAGCGACCCCTGGTGGTGATTCACGATCTGTTCCAAGATTCGATACTAGATCTGTCGTGGAGTTGCGACGGTTACACACTGCTGACTTGCAGTGGGGACGGGCATATTGCTTGTTTGCAGTTCACTGCCCAAGAGCTCGGCACACCCCTGTCGGAGGAGGACAAGAACATCCTGTATCAGCGCATGTACGGCAAAAATGCCAACATTGACCTGACGGCACAGGCTGAGAAGGAAATGATAGTGGAAAATTCCGATTTCCTTAATCTTTCCAAAAGCAATCCTGTCCCTCCGACACTCATTCCTCAGCAGCAGCAGCATCAGGGAATGGTGAAGAGAGATTATCCAGCAAAACCGGCCAACATCGTCAGCCAGTCATCCTCGGTGATGGGCATTCAATCTTCCTCTAGTCTTGCAACTCCCGCCCCAATACTAAAGCAGATCGAAACGAAAACAGCTGATGGGAAGCGACGTATCACGCCCATGTTCATACCGCTGAACGATGATAATGAAGCCGTTTCGAACGTAGCTAACAATATCCCTTCGACGATTGAGTTCGGGAGCAAATCGAGCGAAACTATGTCGAATGCAGGGATGAAACAGCTCCCAAATGACGAACCTAGTGTTCCTCCGGTTCTTCCGATGAGCGTAACTGAAACTGCCGAACCCGCCGCTACCTCCAAGTTGGACAATCGATTGAAAAAAATGGCCACGCTACCTCCGCAGAAAGCTGAACCCTTGGCCGCTGGGGATCAGCCGACCACCGGCACGGTTCAATCTGCGGTCAGTCAAAAACTTGTCGAACGCACGCGCCTTCCGATGTATTCGTCCGGGAAGGCGACTGTAATCCAGGGCAGCTCCTTCAAAGCATTCGGTGAGATGCGCGTTCAGGTGCAGAATAATAGCGTGAAAACGTCGTACGGCACGTTGGGTCGTGTGGTGGGAATGGTCGTCAGTGTTGCACAGCGCACGGAGAAGAAGATTTGGGAAACGGTCGTCGGTTCACCAGTAGTTTGTTTTGCGGTTGGTGCGAAATGTGCTATTGTCTGCAGCCAGGACCACACGATACGCTTGTTGGACGTTAAAACTGGAACACCAGTATTTCCCGTGCTTAGTCTCACCAGTCCAGCCGTGCAGAGCGCCTTTGTAAGGATGACCACTAGTGTGGGCAATCTGGGTGGATGCGTAATATAGACTTTCACATATCTTACAGAGCTCCAACTCCAAGCTTGCTGCCGTCGTAACCGAGAGTGGAATACTTCGTATCTGGAATATTTCCGAAAAGTCGGTTTTTCTTTCGACAAATTGTTCGGAGATCATGAGCGGAAGTATGTGTTCGAGAAGCAGTTTGAGCAGTTAGCACACTGTTTCCTAATCCTCTGATATTTTTGCATTGTTTTACAGGCTTCGTTACGATTCTTCACGTTTCTGATCAAGGCATGCCGTTCATAGTGCTGTCGAACGGATCGTCATACTGCTACTGCCGCAAGCTGGACAGCTGGATGCTTATCAACTCGTCCGATCCCGTCATACGCCATGGTCTGATCGGAAACAAAGCCAACGCGCCAGTGCGAAACATCAAAGCGTATCCCCTGTCAACGATACAATCGTACGGTAGCTTTTCCGGACCGAAAACGAACAGTTTCGCCGAATTGTACGTGTGTTAAGTATACCAATTGACGTACTCGTAAGATAGCTCTAATTGTTTGCTCTTTCCAACCATGCAGACACTCCGCCTCATGGCAGACGTCGGCAGCGATAGCGTTCATCGAGAATCAAATCAAGATCTGTGAGATGATTGCGTCGCCCTCAGAGCTCAAGCACTGGTACGCGATGTTGGGTTTCCAATTAGCACTGAACGGCAGTGAGGAAAAGATTCGTCAGGTGCTGGACGATCTGCTCGGTGCGTCGCACAGTTTGGATACGCGTAATGGCGACGAGTGCGATCCGACGGTGTTGGGCATCTCGAAGCATGTGTTCATGGAGGACGTACTGAATAACCTGAAAACGCAAACCAAATGGCAGCGCATCTACACAGAGTACTTGGATCAGCTGAAGTTTCTCAAGGAACGCGATGGGTGAGATGGAGTAGGTGCAAAATAAAGTCCACCGATGGGCAGTGAAGCTTTTGTAAAGCTTATCTCACAAGCGTATATTAACGTTACACATTTGTTTTAGATTATGTTCTAGAGGGAGTTTCTAGTGCAGGTGGGATGTGATATACAATCCTCCGCTTTGTTCATCAAGATAATAGATAACGACAAACAAACAAATACACACACGCCTTTGTGTTAAGTTTTTGGTGAATATGCAGTGTGCGCTGCTTTTTTGGGTGTGATGCTATAAATCGCAGGCCCATTTTATCGCTACTTGTTAAGGAAGGTTGGCGAAAAAGCGTGAGGTAACAGTTTGAAGAGGGACGTTATCATTACTCGCACCGGCGAAGGCTTGACTAGATAGATGGGAATATCTTTGGCACTGAACTCCGACAGTGTCTGGCGGCATGTGCCACAGGGGGCTGTAAATTCTGTTTCCTGATAAGCCGCAACTGCTATGGCTGTGAACTGAGAACGAGAAACAGAGACCGAAAAGCAATATCGTCACTTATTAGAGCCACCTTCGATTGACTGGATTTGCATCTAAAGCTCACCTCACGGTGTCCTTCACTGATTGCTTTGCAAACAGCCGTGCGCTCGGCGCACACTGATGGACCGAATGTGCCGTTCTCCACGTTGCATCCGGTCACAATTTCGCCCGTCGTAGTTCGTAACGCAGCACCCACTGGAAAGTTGCTATACGGGCAGTAGGCGTTGTTGCGAACTTTGATCGCGGCCTCAATCAACTCTTTCACCGAGGCGTCTGCAATATGGGAAGTTTATTACTTTTCTTGCCCATGTGTTGTTGTATTATGCACTGCACTTTCACCTAGGGAAGAATACTCCACCACACTATGTCCATCGACCGTTCCGTTAATGTTGTTATTCATTGTATCGTGTGTAATTGAGATTTTTTTCAGCACACACTAACCAAAAATGGTTCGCTATTTTCACTTGCCCTATTGTGTACGTATACCTACGCGAAATACCTCCTGATAAACAAAGCACCTCCCACCACCCCCAACGCAAACACTGACGTTTAGGATAGCGCGTTTGGTTCTCAAATACGCGTTCACTATATGTTACGGGCAGCTTTATTTAAAAACTGGCCTGGCCTCCCTCTCATGGAAGGCATCAGCTGATTCGCAGTGGTTGGGCGTGAGATTTCGAAGCTCTTGTGGAGGCTTCTGGAGATTGCTTGTTCACAACAAACCACTTGTTTGTGGACTGCTGTTTACTTGCGAGAAACAACAATATATATGTAAATAGAGCGCGATAATATGCTGCGAACACAGTTCGATGCGATAACGGACTGGTATGATCGGAAATTCCGAAAGATGCTCTAATCGATGTAGTTTACAAACAATCTCCTTTATTCTAGCTCCTCGGTTTCATCTGTTGATGTGTTGGACAAGCCTTGCGTTTCGATGTACTGTGTCTTAAAATCGGTTGGTTTGCGGTTCATGAGTTTACACATCGATTCCAGCAGTTCTTTCTTCGACACCTCATGCTTTGCACGCACGCCCCAGCTGATGAAGATGCTTTCCTCGTTCATTCCCTCCATCGACTGCTTGAAACGCACCACGTACGCTTGTTTAATGAAGCTTTCGAACAACTTCTTCGGTTCACCGAAATAGGCATGGTCCTGCTGCTCGTCGATGCCGATAGTATGCAGAAACTCCCAAAGCAGACTCTCCGGTACGGTGCCGTTTTTCATGTAAATATAACCCAGTATTAGGTATAGTAACGTGTACCGACGGCGATAAGAATCATTCAATTCTAGCAGCGATCCCGTATCGATCGTTGAACACAGGATCATCGTTTTTTGGCCTTTACTATCAACATCTACAAGTACATATCCGTAGACCTGGTAAACGAAAATAATCAGATTAGAACATTCGTACATAAATATATAGCGCGAGTTACTACCTCTCGTAATACATCTAATACTTCCGGCATGATTCTATTGTAAAGCCGAGAGTCTCCTTTCAGGGCAATGCTGCTTATATCCGTTCGTTTTATAACTGATTTGTTCATCGATAGGTTGAGTATTGTTTTCACCATGTTCGTAATTAGATGGCCCTCGTCTAGCGATTTCGTTGAGATGGAATCATTTGTTTGTTGCGTTTGTGATTGTGACGGTCGAGGCATTTTCAAATATTCGTACACATCAATTAATACATTACAGATTACGGTAATATAACGAGCAGAAAGATCTTTCCGTTTTTTGGCGCAACTGTTTTGTGTAAACCCCCGCTTTATTTTGATTACGCTGCTGTCAAAGGAAACGTCAAGGATACGTCATTGCTGTCAAATGGAAGTTTTTGTTGGCCGTCATTTTTTCTCTCAAATTGCAAGCACGTACATCTGAGGTTCGGAAAATAAATTGCGTTTATTTGTTCGATTTTCGGAGACCTGTATCTGTTTGTACTTCCTCCCTACAGATAGCACACAATGGCATCGCTGGCAAATAAGGGATCTTCGCTTGTTTCGAGTAAGTATTGCCTATTAGACGGCAGCGCTATTACTTAACCTCCATTCGGTGCTCCTCTCGGTTACCACAAAACACCCGCTAAAGAATGTTACATAATTATTCCATAATCATTAACCGAACATCCGTGCGTTTGTTTTGCTTTCGTTCCGGTAGCTCTGCTAACCCAGGCTCGTCCGAAGCTGAATGTATTCATGAAGTACGCCAAGGTGGAGCTGACTCCACCGAGCCCCGGAGACATTCCTGCCATCCGTGACGGAATTGGCCGCCTCATCTCGGGTGCCCGCACCGGAGCCTGGAAGAATCTGACGGTCCGCGAGGCATGGCTGAACACCCTGATCACGATGGAGGTGTGTTTCTGGTTCTACGCCGGCGAATGCATCGGCAAGCGTCACCTGGTTGGCTACGAGGTCTAAGGGACGGCGACCAGTATCTGTATCGCGTTGTGCGTGTGCGTGTGTGTGTTGCTGCAGTGCAAATGAAAAAGTAGCACCTTTCGTCTAGCGCAGGATTTACCATCGTATCCTGGATAATGAAAGCACAGTAATTCTTATTCCTGAAACAACACGCCTAAGCATTTTATTTTAATGATCCACACTCGTGAGTTTGTGCGTCTGCTGAAAGCTTTCAAGATAGGAATACCAGTCACAGATAGCTTGATCCTCTTCCAGCAACGTCCAGTTCGGCGAAGGTTTGTCGGTCGAAAGCCAGTTAAAGTCGTCCAGAAACTGCCAGTTGTTGCACGATAGGTCCAGTCCGGACTGTCGGAAGTCCTCCTCGATGTTGTCGTACAGGTAGTTGTATCGTGCCACCCGTATCCCTTTGCAATCCTCGATAATTGCTCTGGAAGTGACGTTCAAGTACAAATCGCACTCCCGGGAGCGATGACACCGAAGCTGCTGGCATGCCACAACGAACTTGCAGTTGGTGCAATCATCCAGGAAAATCGATCTTGCCGTAGGACCACACATGACCACACAATTATCCAGTTGCGCAAACTGTAATGATCCCGGATGTCCTTCGATGCGGATTAGGCAGTTCCGCAGCTTGGAAGCTGTTATCGTCTGATCGTTCACTGCTGAAACAGGGAGCCGGATGAGCTGATTCGCACGTTCGGTAAACGTCCATCGGATATGATTTTCGCCCGATGACCCGGTAACTTGCGAGGTCTGCTTCACGTCCCCGTCTTTGGAGTCCTTGTCGTTGATCATTTTTACAATCTTCTTGCTTTTGAAGCCAAACTTTTTCTTCGGTAGCAGCTCATTTCGAAGCGTGTCCAGCAGCTTGCTGAGCTCGTTGATCGTATTCTGGCAAACTTTAATGCGATATTCGTTCAGAAAGAACGTGGACGACGAAAGGTAGCGTTGCAGATCGTATATTTCGTTCTGGCATTCGGCAAACACCTGCGCCTTTTGATCACTGGTGGCTACACCGTCGAGCGTGTTTCGGATCTGCTTGACCTTCTCTTCGAATGAGACTTCAAAATATTGCAATGCTTCCGTACCTTCCGCATCCTTCTGCCGTTCCAGTTTCGCCGCTTGAATGTGTAATTCGCGTTCCTTGTGCCGGCGGTTCAGTATATCGGTTATTTTCTCTTTGCCGTTCAAAGGTCCGCTATCAATTAAATCCTCCATCTTGCTCGGTGTGTGCGATGCGTTATTATTCACTCTTTTTCTTCAAATAAATGGGCTCTTCGTAACTGGCTTGTTGAAGTTTCTTCATAAACAGAGCCTTCTTTTTCTTGTCTTCAGTCTCCAAACCAGACGGTCGGAACTGTTTCAGCTTTTCTTCGCTGGGTTTGGTCAGTTCTAGGAGACCGTATCCGAGGCCACCGAAGACTGCTAGGTAAACTGCTGATTTAATCCAAACATACATCTCTCAGAGCGGAGTGTTTCACTGTTTCTTCGTCTGCTGTTCTTGCTGCCAGATTGTTTCGTCGTACAGGCGAATGCTCTTGTCACCACCGAGTGTTTCGCCCAGCTGGTAGTACGCTTCCAACACACTAGGAAAGTTTTCCTTCACGTAGTAACGGAACTCTACAGTATCGGGAAGGGAAAATGCATTTTAAAGCTGTTTCCATGCAACAACCAAACACCCACCTACCTCGATTTGTGTTCAATCGGTGCCAGCCAGCATACGAGACAGCGAACAGAATTGCTTCGACTACAATGAGCGTTTTAGCAGATGATTTGACGATTTTTCTCCACCCTGGACGGGCTTTTCGCTCGAGCATGTTAGATAATGCACGGGAAAATTGTGAAAGTTTTTACCATATGTTTATTTCACAAACTTGCACCAAAAATTAGATGATTCACATCAATTTGACAGTGTCACATTTGACATTACCACAACCGGAGCGCTGTATGCGGAGGATTGCAGAAATAGTGAGAAAAACATTAGCACAATGTAAACAAAACAAGGCAGCAGCAGTGCCAACGGGTGTACTTTTTTATAAATTGAATTAATGGAAAACAATGCCCGACGAGGTAGTGGAAACATAATTTAAAACGTTCTGTGAGCGCTAGTGTACCATGGCATCTAAAGGCAATTTGTTTACAAATAATCCAAAGCCAAAGAAGAAAACATTGCCGGAACTATCCCATACTCTTCCTTTGCCAATACACGATAAAGCACAATCAGGCGGCTTTCGAATCGATGCTGTGTTTACTGGCTACACGGTCGATGTAAACAACACCGATTCTATTCGAATTTTGTGTTTAAATGGCGGCTTTGGGCAAGGAATGCTATCTCGAGCGTTTCCGGCGTGCTTAACAAATGCGAATGATGCACCTCGCAAACGGAAATGGAATAAACAAGTGGTAAAAAGCAAAACCGCTACTTCAACTCAATTGTGCGACAATAGTGCGAACGAGCCTCTTTGTTTGTTTTTAGAGGAAGCTTTCTTTTTGCTCCACACATTAAACATTTTGGAGTTGAAAGATTTGTGCGGAAAGTCGATAAGCGCACTGGAAGCATTTGATCGATTTCGAAAGATAAAGAAACACTTCCTTGCAAGCTATTGTGCGTATCTTTACTTGAAATCTAAAAATTGGATCATCAAAAGTGGATTAAAATTCGGAGGAGATTTCGGTAAGAAACATGACGGTAGTAGGTTGTTCAAAACTGAATCTATTTTTCCCCTTTTTACAGTAATATACGTGAAAGGACCTCAGTTTAATCATGCCTCATACATCGTGTTAGTACAGGTCATGGTAGACGGGAAGCAGATAGGCACACACACTGTCGATGGTCTCGACTTTCAAGGCTTTAATCGGATTGCGGAAACTACTGCAAAGGATATATTGTTCCTAGAAGTGCATTATCCTCCAACGCTTGATCTCTCTGATTGTGCTACCTGCGTGGAGAGGCTAAAGGAGGTGCGTGTGGCTGAGTCATTTACAAAACATCATAACTACTTGGCGACGCGAAATCAATCGTAAAATAAAGTACAAGCTCATTATTTATTTCACATGTTAGTAGTATGGCAGAGTTATTTCCATCACAAAGCTCTTTAACTAATCTAAATCAATGTGATTTAACCTCTAGCATCACTCATTAGCCCCAAAAAGGTTACACGCATGGATCGAGTTATCGAGCAATTACCATATCGGATCAATGGAGCGTGTACTTCACGGTGGTCCAACATGACAGGGTCGCAATACACTGCGTGGTAGGGAACGTGAAACAAACACAATTGTCATCAAGTTGCCGACAGATTGGAGCTCATTAGAATTAGACAAAAATGTCCGATCGAATGTCTCGTAGGCTTTGCACGCCAATATGCGTGATTAGTGTGTGCATACATTTGCCTCTGATTATCCCACCCTGCAGCAACCCGTATGTACACTTCGGGATATCGGATCTGTTTGATTTGCGTCGCTCAGAAGGCGGAAAACCGATCGACAGCTTTCGATCGCGTTTGATCAGTGGTGAGATTTGTGCGAAAATTCCGGTTCAGTCTCGGCTACTGTCAAATCTCCTAAGGTGAGAGCGAAAACCAGCCCCCTGCCGCCACAGCAGACGGGAGAGATCGTTGCAGCGAGTGAGTGCGATTAATATGCGCTTGAAATACTTACTTATCCCCACGCATATGGCGCACAACAGCCGTGGGCACTTGACACACACGCCGTGGTACCGAGAGATTTATAGATACGAGCCAATTTGTCACCCGAGGTTTCAGTCGCCTGCGTCTCGAGATCGTCTACTCGGTGTACGTTTCGGATGTGTGCGGCCGTCGGTAGAATTTGATTTATGTAATTAGAGAGGCTTACTTTAATGGACTATCAAGTTGTAATACGTTATTTTCACACTTGCTAAACACCTAAACCGTACGCAATGTGGGTTGGCGTCAATGTGCGACTGCGAGTTTTTACCTTTTTTTTATTCACACTTAGGTTTCGAATCGAATGCGTATCTCATTTTGTTTGATTTATGTGATAGTTTTTTTTTCTTTTCAACACAATTGATTACTCTCTTACGTTGCAATAAATATTATTTACAGCATTTTCCAGCGCACCACAATGTGTTTTATGGTGTGAAATTAATAGAATGGGTGGAAATAATAGGAGAGCCTTTTTCTACAGCCCTCAATGAAATATCGAAAACATATTTCACGTGAGTCAGTCAGGACCTTATTCACTTTAAATAATCTTAACGATATCGGTTGGGCATAATGGTTCGCTTAATACTGTACAGCCTTTTTAAATTTGACGAGCCAATCGTCTAGCGACTCCTCGTCATCGGTTCCGCTTTCGAGTGACTCCAGTGGTAGCGGGGAAGCCGTTCGTCAGCCTTTTCGTAGGCAAACAGTGGCCCAATCTCTTCGCCATCGCTGCGCAGATCACTGTCCACATCGACCTCAGACTCTGGGGAGGGATTCTCTGTGGAAACAGAACGCGAGAACATATTGCAAGGTCACTGTGCTAAGGGACCCGGTATGCAGTTACCTACCTTCGTGGGTTTTCATGTGGGCTTTCAGGTTGCAGGCGAGTGCAAAAGATTTCTTACAAACCTCGCAGACATGTGGCTTGGTACCTGTTGGAAAGAAGAACGCGAGAATAAAACCAATATTTAGTGGACTTCACCAATAGGAAACACAAAATTCAAAGAAGATTTTAATACTTTTCTCCTTGAAGGAGGTGCATGTAACGAACGTATTCGATAGCATCCGAGCCGGTTGGTTTGGTCTACCGAATATTCGGTCCATTTATCAAAAGAATGCGAAAAACGAACGCTGAAGGCTGCTACCGAACTTTATCAATCTGCTCGCTTCCTCTGGCCACCGTGCTTTTATAAATATTTCGTCGTTAATCGTTTCTGCTACTTCGTTTCGCCCCCCAAATGCAGTTGCTTTGTGGGTGGGGGTTTAGCCGTACGGAGCGGAAGATAATTTTTATTCCCGAACATCCTCGGGGCGGTGGTGAACGGATCAAAGCGTGAGCAACACATGATCGTCGGTCCACTTCACGCTGCATTGATCCCATTTAAAATAAAAATAAAATTTTTGTGCACGTTCTTCTTCAAAACGTTGGTTGAAAGTGTAGACCCGAACCGTATTACTTCTTCTACATTAAGCATGAAGATATTTTACAGTTTTTTAACCAACCACCAACTCATTGTGCGCATTTCATCATGGAAACCGCACGATCCATCCCCGTGTTGCTACCGACTTCGGTCACCCCTTCCTTCCGCTCGGAAGACGGTGAATTTGAATTGGGTTTTTGGAAGCCACCGCAGAAACGGCCGCGTCATCGTCGGCGGCATCCTCACTCGCTTTGCGGTGTGGAGCGAATTCATCGTTACCGGTGATTGCTCTGCTACCAAACCGTCACGAGCGAATGAGCTTGCATCCCCTACCGCGAACGAGCTAAAAGGACACTGGACGCAGGTGGGAAGGGCGTTCGCCGGCAGCGATGCCCATCACAATCCCCGTGGTGGACGAAGGCAGACAGATAAATCACGACACACACCACAGCATTCGTGAAGACGCGCGCGAGCTCGGAATCGCGTACCTCCCCAGCGGCGCAAAGAGGATCTGTCTTGGTTTACTCCACCGCTTGACCTACATGGGGAGGAACCGTGTTTGTGTGTGTGTGTGTGTGTGTGTGTGCTTCGGATTGTCGGGAACAGGTGAAGGTGGCGAGGTCAGAGTGGTTGATCTATGGAAATGGAACCGTACCTAACACACCAGCGGGTTGGTCGGTAATGGTGGTGAAGGAAAACCAATTTAGTTTTAATTTCTTCTTCGGTACCGGCTTCCTTGGGTGTGCGCCTTTTTCAATTCCAAACCCATTCCTGCACCCGGTTTTTCGTCGTGGGGTGCAGATCGGGTAGGCTTTGGCTTTTTAAAACAACAGAACCGCCGCGCACGACTTCGGTCACGTCAACTGTCCGGGCAACTGGGTGCGTGGTGCGTGTTAAATTATTGTGTTTTCGTTATAATTTATATTAATCGTATTCTTGCACACTGTGTTAGTCGGGGATCAATCTACTACGACTACTGGCAGGAGGGTTGGGATGTGGGGGGTTGGGAGCAGTAGCAACGCATCGTGAATCTTTGACGAATTCCCGCCTTTGATGGGATCGTCGGTTCCATGGGATGGACGTGAACTTTACGGCTAATATTAGGTTTGTAACAAAGTTTGATAGCAAACAAGATATTTAAGGAGATGTAGGAAATCCCGATAGTTTTGTATCCCAGAAGATTCATGTCGAGTTTTAGAGTTGGTAATATGCTTAAAAATTGATCAATCGAATTTCGAGCTGGATTCTAGCAACAGGAGCTCTATGATAATTTGTATAAGCAATGTCGTATTGTAGAACATTGGTTAAACAAACACACTTCTCGGAACACCTAATCGTTAAATCACGTAAATTAATCCAAATAAAACAAACCTCTCTCCAACCTCCTTCAAATGGTCGGCGCCAGCTCTGGGAACTTGTCAGATCCCATGAGGGAGATGGGCTCCCACCCATGGGCCACGATTCGAACGGTGGCAATTAATTTCTCTCCACCGTGCTTGACTTTCCCGAACTTTGGTCGCTGCATGTCGTGCATGATTTGCGGTGGTGCTGCTCCCCCGCCCCCAGTGTGCTGATTAATTATGGCTTATGGTAATTAATAGAGGGAAATCATCCAGCCGGTCGATCGTTGCGGTTGGCACCCGTACATGTCGGGGAAGCGAAGTGTAACATAAATATTCATTCCACGCTCTCCGTGCTACTGTTTGAATCGGGTGAGATGATTCGAAAAAATTAAAAGCTTTTTTTTTGCTATTCGATGGCTCTTTGATCGATTTGGAGAGCTAAGGGAGAAGGTTATGTATTAGATCTTCTGAGATATGTAATACACGCACCAAGCACAAGTAAAAACGAGAATTTTAAATCAGCTTATAGTAAACTGGTAGCAAATCGCCCGCTCGACCGGTGGAAGGTGATTATCGTGCATTATTTGATTGTTCTACGTCATTCGGGACGTTTTGTTCCGTACGAGATCGTGAGAAAGCGATCCTCCAGCCTTGGGCGGACTAATATCGTCCTAGTCCGCAACTAATAGAGCTATCATTGCGTGCGAGCTGGGAACGATTCGTTTTCTTTTCGAGATATACAACCTTCGGGTCTCTCTCGACCAAGTTCATGCGTGCGCTGTGCGGCAATCTAGAAATTAATCTTAATCCTCTGATCCAGGATCCTTCGCGATCCTTTCCACCCCAGAAATGGCCCTCATCAATCAAAACAATGGCGTGAAAGCAGATTCCAGCACTGTGATGGACCATGATCGACAACCGGGGTTTCGGAGTCCTTGCTTCGGGACCACGTTTTATCGCACCTTTCTCACTTCCTCAATTAACGATAACTGTGGGAAGGTACATCGTCAAGAGGAAGCAGGAAACGTCTAGAATTTTGAAATGTGGATTATAAAAATATTATCTATAGCGTGAAAACGAGTCCTTCGTAGTTGGTTAGAAGTAGAAAATAAAAACAAGACTAAAAAGACGACGACAGCCGACTGCGATGGGTGCCCGTAGGACACACACACGAACACACACATACCAGTATGCACTTGCGACTATGTGGACGTCAGGAAGTAAAAAAATTGTCCGTTAAAAAAGAGCAAAAGGATATACAGGTCGCAACGCGCTTCCTTCCCGCGTTGAAGGGTTCATTTATCTTGTTTTTATGCACTCTTCTCTGCCTGCGCGTTAATATTTGTATGCGTGTATTAGTGGTGGTGGTGGTGTTTTCCTTTTGCCTTCGATCCTTTTTGCTTAAAGAAAAAAAATGGACCACTTGACTCTTCCTTTGGTGTACCTTTTTTTTTGTTATTTTCTGTGCCTGTTGTGCCTGTGTTGTGTGCATCCTGAGGTCCGCGCCTGCATATGCTGTCCTCTGGGCTCGATTGGGCTCAATAAATTGGAGTTTTGGTGGTGGTGGTGGTGGTGGCTCTCCCATTCCCTCCGGTGTCGTTCGCACCAGTTCCGGCCTTAAATCAACCATGTCGAAAGCCAAATGTTTCCGTTTGTACACGCAACCCGCAAGATGCAAACCAACGCCATGTGCATGTCCTTCAGGCTTACTGAGGTCGTGCTGAGGTGCGTTGGTGGTGCGCTGCCCGTGTTCTCCCTTCGCAATGGTTTCACTAACGAACAGGTGAGTGAACCGGGGTGCATTTCTTTCCCCCTCTTTGTGTGCGGTTCCGTTCCGAATGCCATAAGTGAAACTACCCTTCGGCTCGGGCGCTCGTCGTCCGAACCGTGCCGGACAATGGAAGGTCCTTAATTCGAACGCGAAACGTCCGGTCATGAAGTCAGGCACTTACCGGTGTGCAGGAAGAGATGGTTCTTGAGATTGGTCTGCTTGGAGAAGCCCCGGGAGCAGATGTGACACTTGAACGGCCAGGATCCGTTGTGGACGTAGGTGTGCGACTTGAGATCACCGGGTGTCGGGAAGGATTTGGAGCAGAGACTGCACTTGTGCGGTTTGTCCTGATGGAAGAGAAAGTAAAGATATAGATTAGAGAATTGAATCATCTGGCGAAAGTTAGCGCATGATTGGGAGGGAAAAAAACCCATCTCACGTTGGTTCGCTTCCATCGTAAAAACAGTATCGTAAAAGTGAATGATAACAATCGGTGTCTAAAAGGTTGAGGGTACACAAAATACAAGGCGCAACCCGCAAAGTGGATGCAATTCGAACACTTTTACGGCAGGTGCTGTATGTCGGCCGTTAGCGGAGGGAAGGAATGTTTCGGATAAAAATCTTCCCGGTTCCTTTTTATGTCCTTTCGGGCGGGTTTGTAGTTGTATGTGCGGCTTTCATTCCTCCCTCGGGCCTCCAGGGTTTGATTGGGGAAGGATTGTTTCAGTTTTTATTGGTTTATGATTACCGGCAATCAACGTGTCCGAGAGTCCCGAAACTGGTGAGTGGATGTAATTTTTTTGGGTGTCTGCTTTGAGAAGGGTTATTGTGGCGTTGTGGTATCTAACAAATGTCGTTGTTTCACTGCGCGGCATGGGAAATAAAATGTTGTGCTGGAAAATGTTTGAAGTTAAAGCTAAAAGCTGTTGAATCAACACATTCCAAGCGCTACGGGACCGTATAGAGGCATCAAGTTTATCAAAGACCGGTGCGGGAAGTGTCGGGAAGTTGCGAACTTAAAAAGAACTCCCAAAAACTGCTGAAAGAATGTGATCAATTATGGTGGATTGTCGGTCCAGGCGGATCGTTGCATTTCTGTACGGCTACCAGTTTCTTTGCAAGCTCTCCAGCAGCCTTGCGGCTCAGCTTCAAAGCATATCTCACTAATAGCTGCTCGTAACTCACGACGTTCTCAAGCGCGGATCCCGAGCAGGCATCGCAATGGCATCACTTTCGATTATGTGCTTTCGCTGCAAGCAACTAGAGCATCGTGAGCAGCAGTAGCAATTTCGTGTGTTCCAAAACAAATAACACCAAAGCTGGCCAACACTGCGTGGCTTCTCGTGCACTACTCACACGCACCTGGGATTACGGGTGCATAAAGTCCGGGAAAGATCATTCGTGCGGCTTTTTGAAATGCACCGCCACCGTTCCCGACCGGGGCAAGAACAAAACGACTCCCGAAAAGGTACCGGGGTTGTTGCAAAACGGACCGAGGCCGGGAAAAAATATTGATACTCCCTAAATGCTACGGGTCATAACGTAAATGGTGCATTATCTCCAGCAGGTCGTTTTGGTCGGCGTTCGTCGTGTGGCTTTGTGTCACCGGTGTCGAGTCGGTCGGTGAGGCGCTTTCATGGTTTGCGTTACCATGGTTACGAACCAGAAGCCCGAGAAAGGATGCATCGAGTCGGCGGGGGAATTGAATAAGAAAGCAACGAGACAGATAAAGAGTAAACAAAAAAAAAACGACACAACGCTTATCTTTTTGCTTCTCCTTAATGAGCTCGATCTTCGCATACGGCTCCTGATTGCTCCCACCGCGAAACCGGTTCATTACAAACCGAATGGCTTTATTGGACCGTTGTTTTTTCTTCTACTGGAGCGGGGAAATATGAATGTTTATATTGGAAATTGGTTTTCACCAAGCGCACCATCCTGCATGTCGGGATTGTCTTATGGTCTCATGGATCCTGCATTTGTAGTATTGGCAAAAGTGCTTTCATTAAAAATCAGTAAATATCTCCGTTAAATCGCATCGCGGGACGAAACTGTATCCACTTTTTAA
>JXWZ01004466.1:0-45753 GCA_000956215.1 Anopheles farauti No. 4 | reverse complement strand
CACACACACACACACACACACACACACACACACACACACACCCATTTCATAATCACACCTCAACGTCAGTCCACGCGCAAGACATGGTTCTGGAAGATTTAATTCGTCCCAAGAAATGTGGCCGGCAGGTGATGCGACATGCGACTAAATTTTTGCTACCACGACGAGATCCGGACAAACCGGTGAACATCGCCGATGAAATTAAGATGCAAAACGAAAATAATTTAAAGCATCTCCGAAGAAAGGTATTTCCCGTTCGGTTCGCCTTGGATGCATTTACCTAACGAGATATGTCAATCGATTTGAAGGAGGCTGCAGCTTCATATAAGTTGATAAATCGAGCGAGTGATTTGGTGTGAAACTATAACATGTTGAGAAAAAAATGTAGACTTGAATCAGGAGTGGCTTTTTTATAACATATTATAAGTCATCAAAAACTATATAAAATTAGGAAAAAAACAAAAAAGAATTTTGACGTACCGAAAGCTTTCCTAGACGTATTTTTTTAAAGATCAAAGTATCGTAATGTCTTCTTATGTTTTATTTTTTTCCAAATGCAGTGAACTTTCTTAATATACGATGAAAACTTTTTTTTTTTAAATAAAATAACGTTTATTAACATGTGGGAAACGTAAAAAAAGGACAACACTTTACAAAACTTGACTTAGAATTGACAAAGACAAACACGCATAATACTCAAACCGATAAACAATAAAAATACTAAAATAACATAATAACAAAGGATGTTCAAATTCTTTAGGCAACTTCGTACCAGCTATCAACAAATTATTCTTTTAGTGGCAAAATAAATGTTCAAAGTTTCTTCAAGCGTTGAAAATCTTGAAAATGTTTATTAAGTTTAATTTTTCCAAATATAAACAAACTTTGGAATGTTTTGATTCGAGGAAAAAAAAACCTACCACACGACACACTAGCCTCCATCGAGTGAAAGGTTGCCACATAACAAATCACATCAATCCGTGGCGCAATGTTGTGCCGACCGAGTGGCCCACAAGTCACCCATTTATCATGTCCAAGACTCACGTATGTGTGCGTACGTTTGCAAATGAAAAATAAACAAACCACGCAGCAAAGGTTGGCGAAGCGACACAAAGAAAGATGAAGCAACCACCGATCCGGTATCGCCGGAGCTGGTGATGATGAACCCTGGTGCGAAACGATAGCGTATGTGTGAAAAGGCATAAGGTAATTACTGCTGAAATGTATCCATTTATGAGGATAATCCGTGGCAATGGTCAACTGGGGGAGGGAGGGGGAAGTCGGTTCGTTGCACAAAAGGTCCTTTAGGTGTCGTTGTCGGTGTGTGTTGTCATGCAGGGCGGGTAAGGCACCACCACCCGTCAAGGGTAAGGTTTGCATCCGTGCGAACTGGGGGCTGATACTGTGCGCGAAGGTGATAAATTTGCCGCATGTTTAGCATTCATGCGAACCAGACGGGGACGGCACGGGCTGGCACGGACAGGTGGGGTCGTATTTTTGGCCTCTGCGGGACATCTATTTTTGTACCAGAAACGTGCACGACGACAAATATCGTCATCTCTCGTTTCTCACTCACGCACTACCACCAACATCCCTCGTCCCTCGTCAGTCTGCCAGCAGACGAGATACCCCATCGTACCGACTGCGCGACAAAATGAGGTCGCCACTTTGTATCGAGCGCGGCTCGTCGATGGGGAATTATATTTCCCACTCATGATCAGCAGTTTTCGGCCACAATCGGACCCTTCATCGCGTGGATTTGCTCTTTTGTCAGAAATATTCAAAATAAGCTAAATGAACGAGACGCACCAACGAAAGAAACAAAAACCCACATAAGCGCCTGCTAAACGGCTTCGGTGGGTGGGAAGATGAGACGATTTAAAAAAAAAAACCCTCCCATTCACCCCACTTTCATCAGCACTCTGCTCATTGTGGGATTGTTTTTGATCCATTAATTCTAGAGCACGTCTGACAGCGACAGATGTTGTGTTGCATTCGGGAGCGGCGGCGATCGGTCAATAAGTTAGTTTGTAGTGGAGGCCTGGTGCGGTTTATCATCCGTACCTGCTGTAGGACAATGACAGGTGGGACCTTGTGGTAGGTTTATTTTTCGTTCGAATTTATTACAATGCAAAACTTGCCCAATGGGGGGTGGGGTTCAGTTTTTGTGTCTTTGAACTGTTTCACTCTTGGCTTACTCATGCAAAAGTCGTTTTTGTTGAAATCATTCGTGGTTTGTTTTGGATTCTCGCCATGTTGACTGGAAGTTTATGTTACATCGTTCGTTATGGTCAGGATTAACTACGAGAGCAAGTTTGGGGCTGAAATGAACTGAATTTTTTAATCAAATTTTCGCGATGTTGCATCCTTTTATTTTTGAATTTTTCACATTAAATTTCAATAAAATGAAAGAAACAAATATATTTTTATACGATTTCGAACAACTTCTAGTGATCAACAACAGGACTCATCTCTAACTGCAAAAACACAGTATAGAACAAAAAGAGAAACTAATTTTCTACCTGATTGAACCGCTTTAGCAAATCTATTAATGTATGAAATCATTTTCCGCACTCAACTTGCTACGCTGCTATTGCTTTCCGCGGTCTGGTCTGATTCAATATCAAGGTGGCGAACATGAGAACGCATCGTCTGCCACAAAAGCCACGGGTTTGGAAAAGAAATTGTAAGCATCTTATTTGCGTATTCATGAGCCGTATATGCCTTCCTTATGTTTTGCCCAAACCCGCAACCGTTACTGGATCGTGCGGTGCGTGCAGTATGCGCCAAATAGCTGACATTGAATCGAAACTGGTGTGGTATCTGGGTGTGGTAACATCGTGGACATCTATCGCTCAGGGTTCAGTCAACTAGAGCACCGAAACCAAAAGCATTCTATTTCCAATCAGATGCTTCGATGATACCGACCGAGCACCATTGAGTTGCTCGATTGGGTGGAAGTATGTAACGGTTAGCATGAAGCGGCAACCAAAACCCCCGAAGGCGGTTACAGTCGGTGCTCGTTCGGAAGATAATAAAAAATAATGCACATCATTTTTCGAGACAATTTCCCGTTGGTTGAAGTACCGAACAATTCTGGTAATTGTTTATTGTCAGTTATTTCCCGTTGGTGTCGTCAGCGATACATGTGGAACCGCCAGAGAGAAATTTTAATTGAGTTCCAGGGAAAAGCATCTTGAACCAGTTCAAGAAGAAGATTGCAATTGTTTAGGACAACTTGGACAACGTTTTCAGTTAAACAAAATATTAGAATACTCAATAATATAAGTGTTTTTTCCATGCCGTTTTTAAACTATACATGTACCACTAACTAAACGATGAATGATTTTTTTCCGTGCGTGTATCATGATTCAGATTCATTTCTACTTAATGGAAGACATTATTTGCTTTACAAATAAAATTTTAAATATTTCATCATAATCTTGGAATTAATTCTATTATTATGTTCTGTTGATGAAAGCTTTCCAGACATACCATTGATACTTAACATGAACATAGCCATATTGTAAAAAAAAACATCCTAAAGCATACCTTTATGATGCCATATTTTTTTCTGTGGTAGTAAAAAAATATTCCAACTTTAACCATCGCACGCTGACGTTATCGATTCAGTGCATTAAATCACTGCACTTCTGTTTTCGGTAGCATACATTATGCAGAAATAATCCCGGCACGAGATGGACCACCTCCTTCGAGCCGTCAGGGCAGCACGCTCAAGCTTATTAATTTAACTTTCCACTCCGCTGAACGCACGGTTTCACGTTCAGTTCACTTTTCACTGCGTTCATACCATCTCACCAACCAGTCGACGGTGCGCAACCTCGCTGCACACCGTTCTCGGTAAAATAATTACATCGTCCCCATTATTCATAATGGAATTTTAGATTTTCACTCACATTTTCCAGCCACCCATCTTCTCATTGTCATGAGCAGCAGGGACGAAAACGTGGAAAAGGTGCACGAGCTGTGACATTTGCAGGCGAACATGAACCAGCGTTGCAGTAAGCTGCAACCACAGACTGCTACGACCGTGAAGAGCAAAATAAAACTAAAAAAACGGAACGGAACGGAATGACCAATGCAGTGAAAGTGTTATGCGACAGTTAGGAGCTTAATTTTGCCACACTGGAGTCATAAAACAAATGAAATCTTAAGCAGCCGGACACACCGAAGAATGAAACCGCAGAAAAGAATAAATTCCAGCATTATGACGGTGGTAGAAAAATTGACCATAACTTCATATATCACACTGCGAGCACTTTTCCCGGTACGGCTTGGCTGGGCTGCGTCGCTCGCCCGGACCGGAACCGGATCGTCCGCCACTCGACTGTTGTTTGTTTGAGCTTTTCCTGGTGCAGCAAAAATGACAGCTTATTTTCTTCCTCGCGTCCTCATCGTACGGTTCGTTCTCACGCTGTTCTCACACCGCATGAAGTATGGTGATAGTGGAAGTGAGCTTGCCACGGAAACGCTTCACTCAATCCATAGACCAGATCCACCGGAGGGTTGGAGGGATGGGAAGTGCGATAGGAAAACTGTACCCTCCACCCCGCATGGATGGTTGCGGTTAGCAAGGGAGTATGGTTTCGAAAAACGAAGCGATTCTACGCAACCTGAACGGATGTGATGGCCACAGCGGGTTGGCGGTGGAATAGAAATTAATTTATTGCTTTTGCTCCTCGTAAGTAAGTGGCTTCTTGTGGTGGTCGAGAAAGGATCAGCCTGGCTCTTCAGTGACTGTCATGAGCTGATTAGAAACATTCGGGGGGAATACAATCGGCATCGACACAGTGAGTAGGTAGGGTGCACGCTAAGCGGATAGAAATCACGTTCAACTTAGTTATGATTTGCCGACCAATCTGAAGGATGATTTATAATTATAAAGTCGTCGTTGTTGATGCTTGAAACAAACATCAAAACAGTGTATACAAAATTTACGATATTGTAGAAACATATGAACAAATTTTAATATAATCTTACATAAATGCAACGATGCAATACAAAATATACAACATTTTAATGAATTTGTTCCTGGTTTGGAAGATTGAAGTAAAATTTATCATCCTCATCATCGTCTGCTATTGATCTCCGCTAAGGCGAGCATCGCAAGCACTGCATTCCAGCCTCCATTCGATATATAAAAGATATTGAAAGGAAGCAAGAAGCCGCACTAGCTTTAGCAAACGAGTTTTTCCTTAACGGACTATCGTGCGGTTGCGGAAAACACCACTATTCTCTCCGATCCATATCATCCTATTCAGCGTCCTTCTGCGTCGAGCGAACGTTCGCCACTAGTTTAGCAGAATCACTTCTCTGCACCACAAAAGACGGTCAAAGAAAAGATCGGCCGAAAGACTACCGTGCTGCACTAAGGTAAATTACTTAATTCGACCATTCTGGTCGGCATGGATTGGGAGACAGGCGAGCAGAACGGGAAGCACAATCAAACGATAAGCATAGAGCACGAACCCACCAGACACTGGCAAAAGGCACTGAACAGTTTTCCACCCCGTCTTGCCCCGTCGCTCGTTTGCGGTCGGTTACCTTTTATTGAACTTTTCGATTCCGAAGGTTGAAACTAGTGCCCAACGGTTCTATTCATCGATGCGATGTTGGCCGTACCGGAAGAATGATCCAATGGCAAAGTTTCCATTCCTTTGGCCTCGGACTCGTTCGGCCCTGATGATGGTTTTATTAATATTGTAGTATTGTGTTGCTTTGGCCGACCGGGAAAACTTACAAGGTTCTCCATTAGGTGTTTATATCCGGAAGGATATTATAGAGAGTTTTTCTAAGTCTCGGGTTTCCGCTCACCATTAAAGTTTCGTATGGTTTTGAGTGGTTTAGTTATAATCTTAAAATCAAATAGGTTCCACTATGACAATGCCCAACAGAAACTATCTCTACTATTTAAACGCACAATTTTGATGAATATTTGGCTTTAAATACTTTAGGATTATTTTTAAGCAACAATCTCAGTATCTTCTACAAGGTTTGTAAGCCAATGATTATGTAATCCATCTCTGATTATTTCTTTTCGATCCGTGTCATATGCAGTTTGTTTAAATTTATAATAAAATGACTAGTTGCTCCACATCCAATCGGATTTAAAATAATAAAATAATAAATATATTCTTCCAATTCAAGCTGCCAATCGTAGAAAGCAATTATGAAATTTAACGATACCTCTCATCATTCAAAGTGACATCCAGTTAATGTTTCGAGTTTTATTGCAAAGCTATTTCATTTAAAAAAAAACACACACAGTGTGAGTAAATCATTATAAAACACGCTGCCGTGTTTTATCGCTCAATCGCACTCACAATCAACTCCACGTTAAGACAAAGGCTACCAATGGTTTGCCACGGATTACCTCCCTTCGCTCCAACCCAAAAGCAAGAATTAGCAACGCGCATGGTGCGTGTGAGGCAATCCTTTAAAATTACACTTTAAAACCACACATTACACGGGCAGTTAATCCGTTCCGTGTGTGGTAGCGATTGCGCTTTGCCCGCCACCGTGTTCTGTTCCCCGTTTCTCCGCTTCAACCACGAACGGAAAGCTCACCGGAACAGCTCTAATTACCTCGGAACTAGATTGTGCTTTCAAACATTCGGTTCGGTTTCCTTGTTTTCTTGCTTTGCTTCCGCCCGATCGTGCGAAAGCGCAGCTCACGGAAAATGTTAGCAACAGCACCCCGCTTTTGAGAGAACGAATTAAAATCAGTCAAACAGCTCTTGGTTTCCAAGAAGGATAACGTGAATGAGCACCAAATCCATCACAAAGTGAGCGTGCGGTGGAACGTCACATTAAATGCGGATCAACATTAATTTAATTACGAAGCAATGTTTAACACACCGTTTCCACTATGCTCGAAAATGCTGCGTGGAATGCTATGAAGTGTGCTGGATTTCAGCTAAAACATATCACAATCCAGTTTAGATCATTAAGGGATTCGCTTTCGATCAGATTCAGTAAATTTACATTGAAGATTCAATTTTAATAATGTTTAAATTCACTGGAATTGCAACAATAGCAACATAAAGCAAAAATTAATTATTGGACTGACAGTACATCTCATAAAATAATTATAAAATAAGGATTTCCTTCCAGCTCTTTAAATCATAAAGTAGAAACTTCTTGTACATTAAATAGAACTGGCTTTATAAGTCCACAGTACAAAACACCCAGAAGAGATAATAAATTCTTATTTCTTCCTTTTCTCCGAACCAGTCACAGCCAGAACCAAACGTTGCCGGATATTTGTCGTACTACTATATTATTTTCTAGTTCCTACCTGAACGTTGCGTGTAACAATGCCGGTCTTCGGGCATATCATGCCCAACGTTTTCTATAAGATCGCCGGGAAGGTTCCAACACGAGTTTCTTGTTAAAATGTTTTCTCACCCGTAACTGCGCAAACATTGAAACACTTCGAGTCAATTTGTGCTGGCGCCGGTCCGGAACTACGGCGATAAGCTTAGTTATTTTTCATTTTCTCAATAAAAACGAACAGAGATCGTCAGGGAGCATAAGACGGAGAAAGAGAGAGAAAGAGGGAGAGATAATATGGCAAGTCTCTTGGATCACAATGACGCAGGTGAGACAAAGCGAAGAATAGCTTCAAGATGCTTATTCTGCGTAGGTCCCTGTTTTGCCGGTGCTCCTATGACACAGCGTCTAATCTGCTTTCCGTCCGTTATCTGCAACATGCCTCTTGAGACATTTATCCAACCTTCTATTCAAACCAACGGCCTGAAACCCACGGTTAAGCATATCGTACGTTCAATAAGACGTCCGACGGAACGAACCGATCGGGTGGAGGATGTCTCCGGAGAGTGTCCGCCAAGTGTTCCGATATGGGATTGTGTCACGTAAGCCTCCCCTCCACATGATGAGCCGCAGCCGCTGTGAGAATTGAGCCAGGATGCTTTCTGATCGACGAGAAGCATACAGCGGTATGTGGCGGCAAAAGGCAGGCAAAGAAGCACTTGTTCCAATATTCTCGTCCCCCCCGTTCCAAGAAGAAGAATAACCCGAAATATCCCAGACAGCGTAAAAGAATAGAACAATATCAACATATGCTGACGGGTTGATGGGCTTTTTTGTTCTTTTCGTAGCCCAACTCCAAGCCCGCGCGCCATGTCGGACAACAATGTGCCCCCTGGTCCCGGGATGTATCAAATTTCCGGTCACCAAAAACTCCCTCCACCCCGAGGTTTTGGACCGTACAAGGTGACGCTTATTACTTCCTGCTGCGAGTCTGTGTTCTGTACCCTGACGGCGAGAGTGACCACTTGAAGACATAAGCATCCGAGGATCCTGAAAGTTCGCTGGTTCTCCGAGTGCCATTTGTCACTGTCACACCGGGTGCCGGTCGAAAGTCGATGGCGGTTGATGGAGGCAAATGAACTTGACAGCAAAAAAAAAGGGACTTATCAAAAGGTGCGAAAAACTTACCTCGTCACTGATTCGCCGATTGGGTTCGGTGATTGGAAGTTCGTTAGCACTCTGTGGAAAGCGCGAAATGAGGGAAAAAGAAAGAGTTAGTGCACGGTAATGTTTTGGGGAGAAATGTTTGGAACAAAAGTCTCCACACCGGAATGCTTTTATGAAGAAGCTTTCATTGTTTATCAATTCAGCGTCTAACTAAGCAATGCATTAAACCGGCAAGTTTATCACTTCATGGCTTACTTCACATCAATCTTGATAGATGGGTGATGAATTGAGTGCAAACAAATTATCGTCTTGCCATACGGTACGATATCATCGCACGACAGTGGCCTTTAAAGAAGCAGAAGCTCGTGTTGAAATTTATTTCGAAACTCACACACACACACCTCCCCGGACCGGATCGATAACGAGCGGGCGAGCACGCTAAAGCAGTAATGAAACAATTTATCGTCCAACGTTTCCGTAACGCAGTGAGGAAAGAAGCATCTACTTTTCCGTCACGACGTGACTCCGTTAAGCCGCTTTTGCTTGCCGGTGGGAAACATCATTCACCAGCGCCGATGGGTCTGGTCCGAAGTGCCGAAGACGTAAACCGACCAAAATACTCGTCGTTGAATATGACCCGTACAATGGGCTGTTAAGCAAAACCCGTTGGAAATGGCGAGGGCAAAGCGCGAGTTGTGCGAGTAACAGAGCGCCTCCCAAAATGTGGTGCCCTCCCCACCGGGTGAAAAGAAATATGTCACCCCGTTTTATCTTCATTTCGCGTGCAAAATCACACGAACGGAGATAAATGTCCAATTTTCAGCAGCTCGAGATGGATGCGCGTGACTTTCGACGATTTTTGCCGCGCCAAAGTGGAAACGTGGCGCGTAAATTCCGTCCCACGAATGCATGAACGGTAGGGGATGCACGTGGTGGCGGGTTTAGGACGGGAAGTTTCGTAATATTTTTTTTTTTTTTCAATCTTTCACGTCAGGTTTACAAGGCTGATCATTTGTTTTATTTCCGCGCAGCCTGGTCGAAGGAACAGTTCTGGTCCGTTGGTTGGGTTCGGTTGTTTTTTTTTCTTTCAATCAACCATTATTGCTGGAGAAACCTTTTCCCAGTATTTAGTTTGTTTTTATTTTTGTGAGCTTTTCTGTTTGTTTTTTTTTTTAGTTTTTTAGCCATTGGGTAAAATGTTAGTAAAAGGAGCACTGATTGGCTAAAAACTAATTCAATTTAATAGACTACAGAATAAACCATAAATTTGATTTTTGAATTGAAGATAACTCCTCAAAAAAGATCAACAACAGTAACTTAACAAACATAATTATATTAAATTCGCTAATCTTGATATGGTGTAGTATTCATTTTTAAAAGTAACAAGTAAATCAATCAATCTTTTTCTAATCATCAGGTAGCTACTTTAATTTATCAACATTTTTGTACTAATACTATTAACATTTCGCAATCAATTTTCAATGCCTTCCCTCTCCCTGTATGGAATAATAAATGTTCAACCTGTCACAAGCATCACCCCTTACCAACCGATTATGTGTATATGTGTGTAGGTGTGAGTTTGCATCAATCTTTAAACTCACAACACCCACGAAAATCACCCACCTACAGGTGTCACACAATGACGTGTAATCCGTGGGAAGCGTTAACCGAGTGATAAGCATAATGCGTCCATAATCGTCGCATCTCGGCGTGATTACTGCGTCGCGACGGAAACCGAAACCGACGGAATCCCTCGAACTGGAGGATCGGCAACGGATGGGATGAATGAATCAGCCTAATTACTGCATTAAAACGCGACGTGACAATCAAATTAGCTCCGATGTACGATTTGGTGTCCCGAGCGGCGAACCCAATGGAGGGATGGACATGCGCAAACCCAGCGCTAATTATGGCGCAAAAGTGACAACCCCCGGGGGAGACCCTTTCGGAGGGACGTAAATTAAATTTGACAGCGAACACGATTGTGAACCATCGAGCCACGGAGACCTCGGCGAAGGCCAAATGAACGTGATGAACCGTCTACACGATCGGCAGAGAAGAAACCGAGAACCAAACGAAACAACCACTAACGTGCGACAGAATTGAATGGAAGAAAATCAAATCGCTATCACGCCAGTCATTTTATTTAGGACATTTATTTTTGTGCATTGGTTTGAAGAAGAGAAAAAATCGTTCAGCTCCGCGTGCGCAGACGGAAGAGCACATCAGCTCGGTCACATTGTCTTTGTTTCGCTTCGCCCAACCACCATTTCGAGCGAACCTTATTACAAAGTTTGATCACTTTATAATCCCCTTACGTCGTCGACGACTGTCGTGCGGTGTTTCCTCTCAGCCAAATGACGATGGTGGTCGTACCGAATCGATTAGCTTTTCTATGAAATTTGGTAAAGCGTCCCCGTTTCTACCCGTGCCCGTTGGGGTATAAAATCACTGGGGGAATAAAACAAAGAAAAAGACCATGGATCGCACCCTCCACCCACCACCACATTTATGCGATTCACTTCGGTCGATTTGAATCGCTCAATTTTTTTTTTTACAAAACTTTCGACTGTTCCATTAAGCCGTGTCGACCCAATTTTTTCCATGAGTATTATCCAAAGTAATACTTTCTTGTATTTGTATGTTTTTTTTTTATAAAATACACATAATCTTCGCCCTACCTACCATGGATGGAAAAGGGCAGGTATTACCGAAGCTCACCAAGGTCATAAAAGTAAATCGTTATTTTTGTTTTCATTACTTTCGACCGACACCTTCCAAAACGATTCGCCGAAGGAGATGCTCCCTAAGCTTCTGCCTGCTGCGTTGAAACAGGAATACCAAAATAACAGCCTTTTTGACTTCACTTTTCTTTTCATGTTACTTTTTGCCCAAGCATGTCTTAATTTTTTCGATTTGAAATCGTTCCGGCAAAGTTCTTTCGAGAATTGAGCCCAACGGTTGGTCGGTTCCTTTTTTTTCTATTACTTTGATTTCATCTCCCAATCGAAGGTCTTTATGGTGCTTTGTTATCTAAAACTCGCCCAGTTTTGTTTGAAATGGTTCGCTCTTGGAAACATCTTTTTCCAGTTTAATTATTTCGTTTTTACATGTATCTACCATTGTATAAGAGCTTTTTCTCACCGAGCACATTGCATTAAATATAATTGACTTCATTTACGATCGTGTCCAGAGCGAGTATCTAGAGTTTGAACGACTCAAAGCGATGGTCTGGACTGGTGGGATGAAGCGTTAAAAAACTCAACTACCGGTCTGAAAATAAAACCTGTACCTAGGAGATGCTTTTAAGCATGGGATGGAGAAGGCTTTTAAGTGCAACAGGTAAATTGTGGCTATGAAGGGAGTTAAAAATATCCTGTAGGACCGTATAGCGCTGTCTTTGAAGCAATATCTGCTATTTATTCTTTTAGTTTTGCTTATTACCGGCATAAACCTTGCTGTCCGAAGGAACTAGCACTATTGAGGCTAGTGTTGGAAGAGGCAACCGGATATTTTATTAAATAAAATTCAGTTAAACGCCATCATTGGAGCCCCTTTTAGAGTATGCATCGGAAATTTCCATTTTAGCCTATTTGCTAGAAACAGTACTAGTTTTCAAAAACTACTTAAATGCCAAACCAGTTATAACACTGTACAAAAAATTAAAAATTACAAGAAATTAGAAATTAAATTAAAATCATTCAAAAACTGCTTCGAGCAATGCTCGGAAAAAGGGTTTTCGATTATTTTGAATTTTTTGTACATATGAATAAAAAATACTATTCAATAGTTTGCGTTTAATATATTGATATTACTTTCCCCTTACCAAATTCATTCTCACATATTTCCAACACTAACAAAAATGTTTGTTTTTTTTTACTTTTCACTCGTCAATACATGTTAAAAGATCGAGGGGTTTCCATCCCAGTGGTTTGATTTTTCGTCTTTTTACACCCACAGACAGTGGATCAAATGACCGCCACCGTTCACAATGGTTCGGAAAGCATGAGGTAAAATCGAACCGGGACCAACCAAATGTAACCCAGTGAAGCGAAGGGCAAAAGATCGTACACAAAATTTGATTTGTAACGGTTACTGACTTTTCCCCAAGGAGTTACGGAAAGTACACACCTCTCTCTCTCTCTCTCTCCCCTCAGCGTTGCCATGCGTTACACGCATGCTTCGCTCCCGGGAGTGTGCTGTAATAGGATTACACAAAGTTAGCTCCGATGCAAAAGTTACCTAGTGCGAGAGGGAATGAGAACTTTTTTTTAAATGGCAAGCACAATCTGCTCACGTCCAGCGTTGCGGTACCGTTCGGGTTTCGGCTCCAGGCATGCTTAAAGCAAGTAGGTGGAGATTCGATCGCATCAATAACGGAAGTTTCCACTTCGCTCGACTAGAGAATGTGTTTTTTATTCACCTCCATGCCCTTTTGCCACCCACCGAAAGACTCGTAATTCAATCATCATAATTCTTGGCTCATATGTGCGTGGCGTGCGTGGGCACAGGACGAAAATGGTTCGATGGAAATGTAAAAGTTTGTTTCCAGCAGCGGTATTGCATTGATAGAATCAGTTTTTACTTTTTCACGCAAAAAAAATGCTCATCCCTCCCGGATGTGGGTAGCAATCCGCCCATTCCCAGACGAAGCAGATGCTATGCATGCCACGTGACGCAATTCGCATACGTGCGTGGTATGGAGCAGCGGCTTCTGTGTAATGAAAAACAACATCAAAGTATCGACAACTCTGGCACGGTACGACCTGACGCACCGTCTGCGAGTAGGATTGCCTGTTTGATCATACGGAACCATAAAAAAAATCATATTTGAAAATTGTATCGAAGCGCCGTCGGCGCTATCGAACAAACGGCGACGAAAATGGATCGTAAACATGGCGAGACCACAGGGCCGATATCGATTGTACAAACATAATTTAACAGAAACCGTTTTAAGGATGATGGAAATGGCTCGAGATTTAGCTTGTTGCTTGTTGTCCGTGTATTGCAACGCAATTAATGTATGATTTTATGTATAAACCCCAAACCAAACAAACATTTTGTCAATACACCTATCGAAATTTTTTGAAATTTTTTAACTAAATTTTAATCGATTAGAATTGTCTTCATCCGTCTGGCTAGTATTTGAAATGTTTGATAAACATCATTCATGGATGCGTAAAGTATTTATTACATAACTTTTAATTGTAACCGAATGAAGTGGTTCCTGCATGTCAAAATGAGCCCAGATAAACTGATCATATGATAATTTGCAGTAACATTCGAAAACATAGCTTCTGATACGGAATGTGAGAGCAACGTTATACACATTCTAGACTTTTCTAAATTCTAAACCTTCCAAGCTATTTTGTGCAATATAAAGTTAAAGTAACGAGTTTAATCAACCTTTTGCACTAAATATTAATTTTATAGCAAGTTATATTTCTTTCAAATTGATGCTCTAAACTTGCCTCAAACTGATGGATATAAATTTTACCACAAGTTGATGTTGCAGCCCCTGGCAAATACAGAATACTTCGCCACTAAATGCATGACAAAATTACCTCTATAATGAGCTGTTGGTGAAACTAAAAACCTTCGACGTTGAAAGTAACGTGCAACAACAAGCAAATCTCGGCAAACTCGGTTTGCCCACAAGGGGTAAAAGCTTTTTATGTTATCAATCCCTCGACCCAGCGAAACCCCTGCGCAAAGAAAAAGGAGAAGGTAATCGAAAACTCTTGCCCAAAGCACAGGCAGAAGGCCAGCCGGGTTGGGTTGGTAAATAAAATATGAGATTCTGAGAGCCACACAGCGACCGGGCGACCCGATACGACAATCAATTTCGCACATGAACGCGGCGTAAGCGATTTTCGTTCAATATGCATACATAAATTGGCACACGGCAGAACCACGGCACGGGAGGGAATGGGAAAGCAAGAGCAAGTGACGGGGAGAACCAAAAAAAAAAACGAAACCCGTATGATAATCGTGCTGTGTGAAGCAACCAAGCTGGTAGGATACATCTGTTCCCGCAAGATGTAAAAAATGCTTCCAAAACTTGAATTTGACAGGCCTAAACAAGGGCCCTACACGTAAAAGGCCCGGGACGGGATGGCGGGCTGATAAATTGAACCACGTTTCGAAGGCTTTCCCTATTTCGATTTCGATGCTTTCCGGCGCCGAAGAATGAAACGCCCCATTATGATGATATTTATGGTCATCATAATCGCCCGGGATGGGTGATGATGATGGTGATACCGAATTGCGGTTCAGTACCATCAGCCTCCGTCGTTGCCTCCGTCGTTGCCTCCGTCGTTTCCGTTGCGATTTTTGACCACTTGGTGTCCGTCCATCGTGATGGCATTTTCGTATTGATCCGATCGCTTTGTGGGGTTGTTGTTTTTTTCTTCTTCTGTTCGCTCAGCCCACCGGCAACCCCTCCACTCGGTCGGGCTAATTAGAGGTAATGGAGTGAAGAAAATAGGTTTAATTAAGCAGAATCCAATCAATCGGTTGATCCGCAACGGTGACTAACAAAATGAAACGTCATGAAAGAATCTCAACACCTTGTGCGTGAGAATCGTCTTTTTGATCGATTTTATGCAATAATAGGGAGTGAGTTTTCGAGACGGTTCAGTCGAGAGTCTCGAGCGAGATCCTACAGCGAGACGGTGGAAACAAATTGACATGGGCTTTTCTCGCTGCGACACCCAACAAATTGATAGATCCCACGAATTGCCGGATGTTCGAAGAAACACACAGCATAGTTAAATGAGATCAACGTTTGTGTTTCGTACCAATCGAACCTTCCTCTACGCTTTCGCATCAAGTTGTTCGCATGGAAAAATTCAGAATACATTTCCAGCGCGCTGATCGATCGACAATTAATTGAAAAACTTTTGTCATTTGGCACGGCCGTCCATGGGAGATTAGTAACGATGGCGTGCGGTGCCATCACTTTGCTGCAATCAACAGCAACAGAACGAAACGCTCTCGGCCACTCCCGGGCGAATATGAAACAAAAAAAAAACAACAAAAAACAATATGCGAGCACGATTGTCGTGCCGTCGCTCATCCCCGGAGGACGGCTTCGTGTGGCGCGTGGATCGCATGATGCGCCCGGTTTTTCCCTTTCCACCCCTAGAATCGTGACTTCCAGGTGACCCGTTGTTATCGTGCCAAAAATAACAACCTGCTTCGAGTTGGTCGCTGCTCGCTGCAAGCACCGCTGGCTGCCAAATGTCACCCGGTCCGTCCTTCAGGGCTGAACACGGTCGCAGCAGCAGCTCGTGCCCATGGAAAACGATATCGATTCGTCCTTGACCCGGTAAAAAGTCAAACCAGAAACCGTGTCCTGTGTCTGCCGGTCCGGGCTCGCTGTGCTTTGCTTTGGGATGGGAAACTATTTCTGTATGCCACCCAGCAGCGGCTCCAATTTGTGAGCTGAAAATGTCTGTTTCTGGTTTCTTTTTGTTTGCACCGCGCTTTTTGCTCCATAGAAGGTTGGTGTACGTTTAAGGAGCTGCAAACGATGACGTGCTTATTTGCAGAAGCTACTGCTGCGACGACTGTTACGTTCCATGCAGGTCGGTGACATTTTGGTTTTTGTTCTGCCAGACTCATCACACTTGCGATATGGTGCTATGGCATATGTTACAAGAGCAAATTATTTTTATAGAGAAACTTGTTCTTTTCATCAAGCATACTATCATTTCATTCAATATAACATTCGCCGTTTGATTTGATAGAATTTTAGAAGTGCTTTTTCAAGCAGTTGTTAATCAAGTAATGTTTATTCTTGTTTTTGCAACAATAAGAGAAATTTCACAACGATAAGCATTAATTTTTTGTTTATTCTTCGGCTTCGTGAAAGTTTTGTTACTGTTACTGGGGAATTCAAAATATCAGCTAGAATTACATCCTGTGCTTAATACATCTTAATACATAATACATTGCATCCTGTGCTTCGTAAGAAGGTATGATTGATATGTTGATATGTTTCAATTTCGAGAAAGAAATGCTTCAATTCCATAAATATTTTACTTATTTAACTTCAATTTTAATTTTTTTCCGTAATTATTTTAACTTCAAATAAATAAGTTGATATGAGTTGTGAAAAAAATAATTTTAATTACTAGAACTAAGCAGTAACAAAATCTAACAAGATAAAAACGCAAGTAACATCTGATTATTGTTAATTTTTTTACAAAAAGTATGTATTCGTTGAAATTGAACAGAAATAAAATATTTTTTTATCTACCCGAGACACATTGCTCCCAATCTTCTTCAAATCAACACGTAGTTTGGAATTACGCACGCCAAACAATACATGCTAAACGAATGGAAATTTAGATCGCAGTTTGTTTATAAATAAAACTGCTACGTCCCAACCGTCTCGCAAACACCACCGTCAATTTAAAACACGCGAATGCACTTCGAACGCATTCCGTATGCAGTGCAAACGGCCCCGCTCCACTTTTCCGCACTCATTTCGCTTCTGCCCGGGAAACGTATATTATTTGCTCAAATTGGCCTCATCCTGACGCGGCCCCCGCGTCGGTAGCGCATAAAGATTGCAATCTTATGTCAAACGCCCACCGCAATCCCACCCATTCCGGTGGGCCACCCCTCGAGTTTGCCATCGTTCAGTGGTTGGTTGTGTTGCGCTGCGGGAAATAAATCTGCCATTCATTCGCACATGTTTACCACCGCACCGCACGCAAGTCGGCTTTTCTTCGTCGGAAAGATGGTTTCGAGAGCAACTTTTGCTTTTCGTACGAGTAGAAAGGAACCCGCCCGGGTAAAACCAACGATGATAGCGTGCAGCCACACCGGAATGCTCCCGCTGCGTTTCTGTCAATCCTGCAGCTGCAAACAAGCGTTCGCGCGCACGATGGGCCATCAATCGGGTATGGGTCGGGTATTTCCCGATGGTGGCGCCACCACTTTTCACCGTTCCGATAGCTGGAGCATATGCGCCAACCAACCGGTTATACATCTTGTTCGCACAAATGATACCCGGCGGAGGTTCGCGCGACCATTTGGTCCGAAAGGTAATTGAAGGGCGGTCGGGCGAAAATTGTTCCAATCGTTGATGATCGGTGAACTACGTGAGACCGCCACAGCTCGAGCTCACTTGAATGACGGGGCGTGTAGTGGTTGGTACTGACGCTCACCACAACCAGCGACACACGTGTCAGCGAACGGCCGGAAAATGGAGCGGTGCTTCCGTAATGAAGCGATTATAGCCGTCCCTTAAACTGCGTCTTGGAAGCGGAGCGAGGAAGTTGGGTAGAATATTTTTTCTCCTTTTTGTGCTGCACATGCTGCACAGTGGGACCGTTTAGTTGTTTGTGCTCTCCCTCTCACCCGGCACGCCCGCACGGGTGTGGGTTGGGATTGGATTTATTTTTACGAGCCTTTCACTGTAGGCAATTTGTTTGAATACGTTCCCTTATCGGTGGGTAATGTTTTATCTTTCGGCGCACGTTGTTTGCTTGCTTTTCACACCTATTGTTTGACTGCTTATCCCTGGGTAGAAAGGGGAATTTTGATGATTTTTTACTACTTCCAACGCAGCCACACAGCTTGGAATTCTTCGAAAGGCAGACTTGTTACTAATTTATGACACGCGCCGATGTCAATGAAGCGAGCGCCACGGCACAATGCGTTGAAATTCTTACAAAGCACGAACTAAAACGGTATGATCTAGAGCGCTGAATCAGCTGTACTAGTAAAAATGTTTCCATTTTGTAATTTACGAATAGCGAAAACTCGATGTCCAATTTTGCTACGTCCATTTTAAACGTTCTGTTCGCAACGGTTGGCGTTTGATGCGATGAAGCTCGATAATCCCAAATACAGAGGTAAAATGCAACTCAACATTCTATAAAACAGCATTGCCATTGTCCGGGAACGTTCACCCAGCGGCTGAAGTTGGTACAACCACCCGTTGCGTAACACTCAGCATAAGCGAACGGATGAACAAAATGCAAATGTCAGTGCGGCTTGTGGAAAAGGAGAAACAATCGTGCGACGCGCATGATGAATGCTGTCTATGTTCACGCAGAATTATGCAACGAATGCCGGGATGGTGAGTCCAGTGGATTACAAGTCCGGTGACAGGTGTCGGTGGAAAAACCCGTATGTATTCAAATACTTTAGCAAATAAAAAAAAAACTACCGCATTGAACAATTGAGATTATTTTTATTTTTGAGAAATAGTGTTACATTCGCACTACAGTGCAAGTAATTGGTAGATTTTTTCAATCAAACGGAAACATGTTTTGATTAGACAAAGTGGGCCATGGATGGTCAAAATGTTATTCCATTTTTTTTCATTTCATTTATCATACAATAAATGTTTCAAACGTGTTGTAAAAATCATCTTATTGAATAATTTAAAAACAAATCACTCGTAATATATATTTTACCATTTTCCAATTCCTATTTACCAATAAATCTTTTCTAACAGCACCACTTTACGGATCACCGCGACAATATTTACAGCACCACCAGAGATAACCAAAGGCGTGCATCATCCACGCTTTTACAATTGCTCGCTCACTTCGTCCCCATTGGTGAGTTTTGAACCACACTTTTGGTGAGACGATCCACCATGGCAAGTGCGGTGACCAATTTACATTTTATCGTACCCCACGGTGCGGTGATAATGGTGTGGAAATTATTTATAGTAAATGCTACCGAGAGCTTCAGTGGGTATCAGTAAAAATTAAACGCTAGCCCATCGTATGCAACGGGACGCATATTTGCAATGCAAATACTGCATTACTATTTTATGTGCCGATAATGAACCGCGACAGGTATTTGCTTAGAGCTGATGCTTCGCGTTAGTCAACTAGATGTGATGATAATTTCGGTGCCGCATCAATTACGTCAGATCATAGTAGTGTGTGTTTGTGCGCTTCGAACGGAGTGAAGATAAATCAAAATGCTAAAGATAATGAATATCAGGGGGGATTGAAAATGAATTCTAATCAGTTTTTGTGAAGTTCACGAGTATGAACACTTGATTGGCAGCCATAATAAGCGTTGGGAATGAAATGTAAAATTAAAAACATCCAAAAATTATGCTCAAAAACGTTATAAAAATTCAACATGATCGTAAAATAAATAAATAATTTCTAAATTTCAAACTTAGTTTATGCTGACTTATTGATTCATGCGCATTTCAAAGTGCATTTAAGGAATTATAAATTACTTGAAAAATGTATTCAGAAATTGCTAACAGTATGAAAATGTTAAAATTGACTGCTATTTTCAAAGCTACCAACAGAACAAATATGGGTCATGGGATAATAACCGAAACATTGTTGACTAAATTATTTAAAAATCATACAAATATTAATTTCGATGATTTTTTTAAAATATTAGTTTTTTTAAATCACTTAGATGAAAAGTTACTCTCGGCATAATGATTTTTTTTGCAAATGATTGTTTTTTTTATAATAATTTATAAAACATATTTTGTAAGTATCAGCAGCAGACTTTGTATCCGATTTTAACAAATATAATAATTAAAATGCACAATTTTCCATCACGTTCTTAATCTCTCAACGCGCCAAAGCGCGAACCTCAGCTATTATGAACAAACATTTGCATGTTGAACAAATCGCTCGGCAAACTATCGCCAGACCGCATGTCTCACGTTCGCGCTGACGCTCTTTACGATGCCGCACACAAAGTTCAAGGCTTTCGCAAAGCCAACCGTATGCCCGTGCTGGTACAACCGGTAACAACATTCTACCCTACCCGGTTCTGATTCTCCCATCCGACCGGCCACTAATGGTGTGTCACTAATTCCACCATCTCGTGAGCGATCGGTCAATTCGCACTCGCTTAATTGACGATCATTTCCTTCGCTCGCGATCAATCGCCGGATGACATTTCAGCCAAACTCGCCGCCTCTCATTCCTTCCATTCTTGAAGGTAGTTGTGAAGCAAAAGGGTTGGTTAGGGATGCCCGTGAGCTGCATTTAAATTCGCTCATCAACTGGTTCAGAACGGTAGCCTCGTGCTTTGCCGTGCGTAACAGTGAGCGCTCGTTTGCTTTTGTGGAGAGAATTGCTATTCTTCACGTTTCTCTCGCTCCATCGCAGTATCGGGTCGGATCAGTGATGATCGCGAAAATTGACAGTTGACCGTGCAGCATTGGTTCGCGTGCCAATTCTCATACAGCGTTGGGTGCTGAATGAATTTAATTCAGTTTCAACTTCACCTCCACTCCGTACAGTTCCGGAATCATTTCTGTTGCCGTTACGCTAACGCGTAGGAACGCAAATTAAGACTGATACGGACAAACGGATGGTTGCCGCGGTTGGATGCCGGACTTTAATTCGCACTGGGTCGCGTTGATTGAGTGTAATTAAGTTACGGCCATAGATTCGGCTCATTGCTTACGGCCGTCGGGCAGTATCAAGTGTTGAATTGATCGGAACACACGCAATTTCTATTATTCAATAATGTGTGGATGGAAAAAAAGGAAATAAATTCATTCATGGTGCCTGGTTGTGATTATCTGTGAGGGTATGCGATGTGAAAAATTACAAATGAATGCCATGCGAATTTAAAAACAAATCATCTCATTTAATTTTTATAACAATAAACTGAACGTTATAATCTTTAATTATTTTGGTTTGCAATAATAATTTCTTTTTTTCTTATTTCATTTTTTAACTTTTTTTTCTCCGTTAGTAAATAAAAAGAAACGAAGCACAAAGCTGGCATAAAATAGCGTTTCGAGCAGATTTCCTTATTCTCCTATTGTTTTAAAATAGTGTGAAAAATTATAATTTTCACACATACCGTAATTATTTTCAATAATGTATATGCAGTCATTAATTAACTTAAAATGCGTTTATAATCAATCAGAGATTTACAACGGAGTTCCTTTGTCTTTTTTATATAAGAAGTCAAAGATAGCACATTTCTTTTCACAAATCACAATTATTTTTTATTTTTCATAAACAAAAAAGTTATGTTTGAATAACATAACGAATATACCATATTTCATTTCTAATTTGATTAAAAAAACCCTTATTTCAAAGTAAAATTTCTTGCACTTTGCAGTGAAAACTACTAAGAACATCAGACATTTAACGAAATCTTCCAAAACAAATTATTACTGGAGCTTTAAGAACTGTCATAAAAGATTATAGAAAAACAACATTGGAAGCTTCACATAACAAAACAAAATAAAAACAACCAAAATTTCCACTTGGTCATGTATACGTTATCGACTTGATGTCACTCCACACGTCACCATTTCCGTGAATGATAGAAAGAATAAATCAATGATTGACTCAGCGAACGATTGATCAACCCGACGATTGATTGATGGAAAGCTGCGGAATTGATATGGAGTACGTTCTCCGGTTCTTGCACGGTTTAAAATACCCTCGGCTCCAACTCATAGTGCAGAAGGTTACACGTTCTTCTTTACAATGCTTTCCCAGGAGATGAACATCGTTATAGGGGCAGAGTGAGAGAGCGCACAAAAAACGCTGAAATATTTCGATGAGAAATCCCATTACGGTACAACAACTTTTGGGTGGGGAGGTGATAAGCATTAAAACGGACGACAAAGAAAAATGAACTGATGCGTGGTGGAATCGACCACATGCCCTTGAGGATGTTGAGTTGTCTAAACACATTCCAAAGACGCCCGGGGGAGCGAGGGAATTAAAGTGATAAATGTACCCCCATAACGGTTGGCGTACCCATCGGTGATGGTGCGTTTCATGGGGGGATTGTTGTGCGCATGAAGCCTGACGGGGTGGATGGTGCATGGAATAATTTAATTAAAATGCATCTCCAGTTAACGGTGGCAGATGCACTTACTCGATACGACATTCCAGTGAATTTGAGAATGGTCCTGGAAGGGTAGTAATGAAAAGCAAAAGCAACTCGTTTAAAGCTTTTAATATGCGCCTTGCATCTATCTTTGCCAACCGGGTTACACATTCAACCGATTAAGCTCGTTCCCGTATGGTTTATGTACGCATAACGCCTTCTAACGTGCCAAGATCTTTACAATCCGAACCTCCGAAAAGGCAGAAGATTTTCTTCGTGCAACGAATAGACCCATCACCTTTGCAAATATTGCCGTGCAATCAACCGAAACGCACGGCAGTAGCGCACAAAAACGCGACTCTAGCAACATTGTATCGCGAAATTAGTTACAGTGTCTCTCAAACGATGCACAGCAAAATACGAAAAAAAGCACCCATTTTACAGGTAACAGCAAATTCGAAACAAACACTTGGACCACATGGTTTGAATGGATTGTGAATGGGTCGGTGCACCGGTGTTTGGGCTCGTTCATACGGTGAACCCTGATCGAGCGGAGCGCCCAATGGCCGGGCAACGTCGTCCGACCTCACTATTATTGTTTATTTGCACAGCAACTCCGCGTGTGGCGCTACTCACCGTACTCGTTTGCTGCAAGTGGCTGCTTCACGATGATTGCTGCCACTGCTACCACTGCAACCACTGTTCGCCGGGGGTGTAATGGAACCGAACGAGGTAGAAAACATGTACCCTACTCGGTCAGCTCCGTCGCAGACGTATTTTACGATCATCATCAACATCATCAGCTGCTGCTGCTTGCTGCTTGCTAGAACTCACCAAACCCTCGAGCAATCCTCAGTGAAGCCTCGCGGGCGCTGCTGTTTATATTATTAGTATTTTCGTTTTTTATGCCTCACTTCAACTGCCCTCCCGACCAACCCCGCACGACCTACTCCCTCCCCTTCCCACCCTCTTCCATTCAGTGGCATATCTAACAGCACAATGCAGCACGTGTTATAACGGATCCACTGGTGCAGTGGTTAGTCATTCATCGTACGGTTTCTTTTTTGTGTTTATCGCGATCGTTTCGTTTGTGTCACGGGTGTTTATGCGCGAGTTGATGTTTTTTTGTGTGTGTGTGTGCGTGTATGTGATATTGCTGTGTGTTATGTTTGCTGCATGCCGCATACTTGAGCTGATACGCCAAAGGGCCACTCGTTTACGTCCAGCGAGAATTCAATCGCTTTTTGTCGCTGGCCAACCCACGCACGAATGTGCACGGGTACGCAAATTCATTTTAAAAGGCTTCATTAGGTGGTTTGTATGTGTTTTTTTTTTCATAACCAGCTTTGTTTTGTGGCTGCCATTGTACTAATTTGTCATTTGTTTCATGCTGCAGCCCAACTACAAAACATTTTTCATAATTTACGATTAATGGAAAAAACATGAAAACAATATTTCAAACAATTTACGATGACGCTGTGAATGTGAAAACTTAAGATAATTTTTCTTTTTCACTATACAGATATTTGTCATTCTAAAAAACATTATTTAAAATCGATATGACTATGGATAAATTGAAAGAGCTTTGAAATTCGAAAGTATCCAACAGAATTAAATTTAACGATTGGCTTACTCTAGTAGTTTTACAGCTCTTCATCTCCGTTTTATCCTCAATCATCGCATCACATCATCATGATGAGCTTGCAACTGTTCAATAATAGCTACGAAGACTTTAAACGTTACAGCGACCGTAAACGATTTCTGTATGCTAACGTCGGCTGGATTTACAGGGGGATTTTTCTTTACTCCACGCTTACGACGCTCGCAGATGAACAGAAACCCAAGACGAAGCATTAGTGTACAAAAGGCTGCCAGGGCTCGGAAGAGTTCGTCCTCGGCATATTCAACCCAACTCCGTCCAAGTTCTTCACTATCGACACTTGCGACTTTCCCGTCACTCACCAGTGGCGCATCGGACGCGAGAAAGGAAGTGGGCACGAATAAAAAATCGCTTCAAAAAACGTATCCACCGAGCTAAATCCACCCGGCGCAGCACGCTGAAGCGAAAGCATCACAAAGTGCAAAGCTCTCGGTAATCGCACGTCTTGCGTCGTCCTTGGTCACGTCGGTTATGCTTCCGGTGGCCAGTGACGAAATGCTCACTCTGGCCGATCTGACGATGTGTCGATTGGATGCATAGGACCTCCATAATCTCGCCAGGCGGTCGCCGGTACGAACAACAGGACAAAAAAAAACATCCGCTCCAGATCCCGTCCAGGCTCCGGTGTTCGATGATGGGAAGCACCCGCAGGATGTACACGCATCGAATTTCCTGATGAGCGCACGTACACGTGTTTTTCGTTGTCCCAAAAAAGTTTTCCTTTGTGTCGTACACAACGACACTAAAGGCAGTATTTTTTGTTTTTTTTTTCAAAAAAGACACAGCTACATACCGATCCGCTGTTGTTCAAATAAAAACGCTCCAGGTGAATTTTGTTTAAACAATGTGTTTGATATAACTGACGCAAAAAGTTGAAATACCATTGACGTTGAAGAAACGGTCCCTTTCTTCGGTATCTTTTTTCACCTGTAATTTCTGACATTTGACAAACAATTCTATTTTTGGCCTGCCAATAATCATTGACTTTATTTGCTTCGTGATGAAAGGAAGTTCTTTTAGCTTTATTTGGCGTCATGTGAATAGAAAATTTCACCTTTTCTAGTCACCTTTTAAACTAGAACTGCTGTCTCCGCTAACTTCGAGAGGAGTCGATTTGCTCTACCCTCGTTTCCACCGCACAAGTCTCATGAAAACCGCCTTTTACCGAACCCGCAGCCACGCAGCAATGTTTTTACTATGTCAACAAGCTAACGATTAGGTCGTGTTTTGGCACAAGGAACAGAAAACTTTTTCTCCGCTCTAGCAAACGAATCGCCTCAAGAAGGGCCGTCTGTTGTACAGCCGTAAATGGTTCTGAAGTTGTGTTTGACAAGAAGACAAACTTTCATTTCGGTCGGAAGGATGCGTTTAACCACGGTCGCATAGCATGCCACACATTCGTCAAGGCTGCTGTTTGTTTCCTTGACAAGTTAAACAACATCGTGAGTAAACGGTGTCCGGAGAGTGGAAAAGTTGCGCTAACATGAAGGTATAAACTGTTAGACACTGGGTCGAAACAGGCACGACGAAAAAGCGCTTGCCTTGCCATGAATTGATGCCGAAATTGTGAGTCAACTATATAAATAACGAAGGTTCTATACACTTTTCCATCGCTGAACTTGAATATGGCCCGTAAAATTCACCCAACCCCAGTTGGGACGGCCTACTGTGATGGCCGTCTGACGTCCCAAAATAGCCGTTGCAAAACTTTGCCCCAAACTTCTTCAAACTGGAACGCCTAGTTTTATGACCTCCGGTGGCGAATGAAACATCATTCGAAAGGCACATAGTAAACAGTGGACCAATCAACCGTCCGCCCCTCGTCCGTCCATGCCAACTCTGGCACAACGGCTCGCAAAATAGGAAGCGGGCGACGGGTCGGGCAATTGACTTACCTTGCCCTTGCGGACGGCACTACCTTACCGAAAAGACCCTGCTGTTACCAATAAATCTTCATTATTTGTACCAAACAACGCGAACGTCCCGGGCACTGATTACATCTGAAGCTGTTTTGATTTGTTTTTATTGCTCCGGCCGCATGTGTTACGTCGATCCTGGGCGCCTTTTGACCCTTTGATGGTTGCTGGGGCCAAGCATTCGGCCTTGGTGCACGTAGTTACCGAAAACCGCGATACGATGTAATCTTCCCTTTTATCCGGGCTGTTGTGAATGCCGTTGACGGGCGTTCCGTTTTTTTTTTTTTTTTGTACTAATTTGATAGGAAATGAGAAAGAAGCTTCTATTTGACCTTCCGCGGCAGAAATAGTGCTATTTCCATCGAAGTCTACCGTCCTAAAAGACGGACCATGCTGCTCTGCTCATTAATACGTGACCGACTCCAGGACGAATAACTTCAGACGCTAAGTCGCAATCGATAATGGTTTGATATTGCTTCTAATTTGTGAAGCAAAATCCGATATTGCCAGATGAAACAGCTGGAATTTTCATGATGGGTCTGTGATGCAATCATTAGCTAATGAAAGATATAATCCACATCTAAAATTAAGATTCGGAATACAGTACAATTACTCAACAACAGATGGTTCATTAATAATTACTTTTACATGTGCATAAGAATCATGAAAAATGCTTCCATCTTTTTATAACACATTCTTTGTACATTAAGAATATAAAACACAAAATGTGCATCAATAGTATTGTTAATGTCTTGATTTTATTAAAATTATATTAAAATCAATACGATTGGATAATGACTTATTTTCAATGTTATGCAAAATGACTAATTTATTTGAACAATCATTCTTTTATTATGCTGCGAATTATTGTGCTACGCAGCATATACCACCAATGATTCATTTTGGATTAAAAACTGAAAGCAAACTTCGAAGGTTTTACTCGGTTGTTTTCAGTTTCATCGCATTTCTCCAGTAAAAGCGTTCTGTTGTTTTTATTCAGCACTCACTGCAAACAAATGTCTCGAAAAGTACACCCATTGCGACAGATTGTCCAAGGATTTGAGCAGCAACTCTGTTGCTAACTTCTGCTTCGCATGCAATCCTCAAATCATCAAATTCATAAACTGCAAAGAACACGAGCGCTAACCAGGAGGAGTTTTGGCCCTGGTAACAATCGACCGAAACTTTTCCCTCCCCGCCCGTCCCGTTCTAAAACCCGTCACGCAGCCTTCCTTTTCCCTTGGATGGTAATAAAGTCCGAGCGTCTCCATTCTGCCCCGTCTCCACCTAACCAACCAAAAAGTCCCCCGATTGCGGGTACCCAACACCGGCGAATCGGCAAGCCTGCGTAGCGACGCAGCTACTTAATTAATTTGAAATAAAAATAAAACACCAACACCACCACCCCGCAGCCCGGTGCGACGGCATCAACGTTCGTGTTCACCAAAACGCAGCCAACCACAAGGACGTTCATTGCCGTAGCGTTCTTTACCGGCCGTCGGTGTCCTTGCTTCTTTGGAAGAAACGCCTTCATATTATTGGCGTTCTTAGGTTATGATTTCGCCCGTTTCGTCCGCATGGCGTTCGTTGGCATTAATTTGCCCGGGCTCGCACCGAGGCCGGATGTCCTTGGGGTTTGATGTCGCGCTGTGTTTGGAAACACCACCGGCAGCCACTGTGCTGGACGGATTTTCGACAGACCAACCGGAAGCAAAAACAAGTCCAAGGGGAAAGGAGAAAGTTGTCCCTACTGCGATTATATTGACACTCTTCTTCCCCTGCCTTCGGATGTTCCACGTACTTCCTCACTCGTGATCGCTAGCATGGCAGCAAATTTGATGCTTCCGGTCGATCACATTTTTCACCACCGAAAGGTTTTGTTGTAGCATCTAGAACAAGAGCCTCAAATCAGCATTCTTCCGGATTTTATATTGCGGCTCAACGCTTCAACACTGAGTATTTGAAAGCGATAGATAGAGCCGTAGGTAAATCATTGGTTGATTTGTTGTACGGAAATTTAGAAAAATAGCCTATAATTAAAATTCGTATCGAATTACGTCTTGATTTAAATCATTCAAATAAGATTATTGCTCTCGTTTGTTGCGATTGACAGTGGATAATATTGTAACTGATACATTCATTTAGAATGGATGTTCAGTTCAGCAAGAAACAACTGGAAAACATAAGTAAGCTTAAGGCAATTCTCGTTTAATTTAATTACTAAATGGCAATTTTTGTTATTCGCGAAGGACTAGTTTCGATTTTCAAAGATATAAATTCAATTATACGTCATGAAATATCACCAAATCAATTAACTGAAGCAATTATTGCAAATATGTTTTGTGAAGCACAATTCGAACGTTACGAACGGCAAATATCTATCTTTAAAGAATGAAAATCATTTGATTTGCATGACGATTCTATTTTGAAATAGTACTCATCGAAGCAATTTTATCGACCTATGCGAGAGTATTCGTTGGGTGAATAAGACTCGTGGGTAAATCCACTCTCGGCTTTTATTATTGTGCTATAGCAACCAACTTGGTTTTTTTCCATTTTTTCTTTTTTTTTTCTAAAAGATCTATTGAATGGATTGTTATCTTGCATGCGTTAAATTTCCTTGCTCGTTCCTGTAAAAAATATACAGCTTCTATCACAAAATGTGATCTGTGTGTTTTACGATTCGTATCAATGGTAAATGTGAATTTTAAAACCTAAACATAATAGCTTTTGTCTTCCAGAAACCACTCTGAGCAATCGAATTTAAAATGAAAAACTCAATGCAGGATATTTTATTGACAACCCGTACTCCACCTTCGCTAAAGGATTCTCTATTTTTACCATTACAAATTCCTATCGATCCGCAATCATCCGGACTGCTCTACAAAGAGATCAAAAGCCTTCCCAACCGTATCATAATATTCGGTGTCACCCGAAACGAAACCGTCGGGTATGGCAAACGGTTGATATGTCCACTTGAAACACGACCGCTCTAAGTCGCTCCCCGGATGACATCCGTCCATTGACCGGAAATCGGGTAAGGACACCTTCATAAAGGGGAGGGATTCTGCCCATTAGTGACGATCGGGGTACGGTCATCGAATCTGTCAACGCCTGGAAAGTTGAAGAAGGGTCCATCGGAGCCAATCGAACCATCTCCGGAAGCGGCAAACGGTGAGAAGCAATGCTGAAAGCTGAACCGCTTACCGGACGCTGCTTCCATGCCACTCGGGGTTCAAAATTCTACGAAGGATATGAAGCACACAGCAGCACAAGCAACACTAAACGCCCGGATGTGAGACGATACCACCCGCAGGCAATGGTTGCAAATCATTAAGTGGATTATTGTTTTACATCGTCGAAACGCACCCCACTCCCGGAGGCTGATTTTCGGATCCACTTACAGCGCGGGCCGGTTGGTAGGGAATGAAAACTCCGCTTTTAACGAGCACGAGCAGGAGGCTGCGTGGGAGAAAACTATGCCTGGAAAATCTCGGAACCCAGACCCGGAGATTCGATATTGGGCCATTTTCCGGCGAAGGAGACGAAAATTACCGCACATAACCGCGACTATTTGTCCCCTCGAGCAAGTGGCTTCCTTCGTGGTGGAAGTGTTGATTTAAGGCAATGCTTTAGTGCTAAACCTGTCATTTGGTGGCGTGGAGTGGCCGAACGTAGCGTTTCAGTACCGGGAGCAAATTGTCGAAACAATACGACGGTAAGTGTTTAATGAGCGATTGTTGTCTTACAACCGAGCGGTGATTTGTCGTACGTTGCGAATGAAATGTGCCCGTTCTTCACCGTCAAGCTATTGTTAGTGTCGACGTCGATGAGTTTACGGAATCGTCTCCAAATGCGTTGGACAAGTTTTAATTAGTTGTATGCATAAATTGACATGTTTACTTTATATTTGCAGTGCAAATTATTTCAGTGGATTTTATTTACGATTCAAGTTTCAAATACAATACAAAAATCCAATTTATTAATTTTAATTAGGTGTAAGTAATTCTAGCTATTTGTTCTGTTTCATACCGGTATGCATGCAACTAATCAATAGAATGATCAGATAAAACAGTGTTGAATTAATCATTAGTCATTCAACCATTTGTTGTTCAACCAACCTAGCGCAAATTCAAACATTTTCCAATATTATTGCCGTAATAAAGAACAACTCTCGGTACAGTCCATCTCATCATATAATCCTGATGGCGTCATTATCGTTTACAAAGAAAAATCACTTTTCGGTGCAGTGGGTGGAAAACCGAATCGCGTCGGATTTATGTTCAATTTAATCGATTCCATTTCAACACATGATTTTCGCCCATGCCGTGGGCGTACGCATGATGCTGCGGTCGCTCGAAACGTATAATTACACGCAACGACACTTTCATGGCACATTAATTTTAGCGACAAAGTATCCGCTCATTAATGGCCCATTCCACCTACGGTCCCATTACGCGAGTGAAATACATCGCTGGCGCAACGTAACCGTGTCACTCAGTAGTGAGCCGTTTGGTGCTTACATTGGCAACGAGTTTACCGACAAACATCGTGTATAGGTAACGGTGGTAGAGGGTGGTGACCGAACTACGACGAGTTAAAAAATAATCCATGAAAAACAATCACCACTTACCACATATTGCTAGCGTGGCATTGTTTACATCCCTTAAATCGGCTCTCGACTGCCTGAGGGTGGCTAATTTTGTTGGCATTTGCATTTTGTTCGCTGCTCCGAGCTGCACTCAGTAGCGCTTTCCTGTGTCGTTTATGATTCGTTACAATTTGCATCATGGCGGAAAGTTGTTACTGAGCAGTGGTGAAATGAAATAATGATGGTCGCAATTATGGATAATAATGAGTATGCAGATATGTTGCAATTGGGAGGAACCAATGCTGAAAATTGATTTATTTTATTTTGCTGCCAATAACACATAGTTTCAAAGTGTTACATCAATTGCCGTTTCGGTGTGTAATGAATAAAAATTCATCAATAAAAATATGCATTGAGATTTCCGAAAGAATAAACATACCTGTTATTAATTACTGTTTCCTGAAAAGAGAGGAATGCAAAAGGATTATCAACAGGAAAAATTGTTCAAATAATATCTACATGAAATAAACTATAAAAAGCAAAACATAAATTTTGAGACACAATTTTAAGGCAAGAGTTTAAAATATTATGCTTTTTTTTCAAAAAAGAAGTAAATTCTCTTATACTATTTTTGTTCTACTTTAATCCTCATTCATCGTTCATCTGATCTGATCCGATTCTTTCCAATGGATAGCGAATTCGTGGAATTCATCATTACAGTCACGTGGTACTCAATTTGTGCGAACCATTTTTAAAAGCATCATCCATCCCAAACACCGACATCAAACGCGACCAAATTGACCTCCGCAGTCTATTGTTAGCATGGTGTCGCCGTCAACCACCGGCCCGTCCTTATGAAAGTCAACATCGTTCAAGATAAATGCCCCCTCAATCATACAAATGATTTCTGGCCCGAAGTGTCAAAACCATCATTCTCGGTAACGACATCAATTTGCTACATAATAGCGCCACCGGCAACGCAATGGAGTAATATGATACGATGATATCCTCGGGTGACCTTTCCACTGCTGATGTGGTGCGTCTCGCCGTATTCTAATGTTTCGGTGCGATAGAAGCACGTTTTTTCTTCTGAGAAGATGGACAATGGCACTCATGCATGGTCCACATTCTTCGAGATGCATCCCAATACTGAACAGCATCTTTCGATTCTCTTTTCACGATAGCTCGGTATATTCCAAACAGCTTCAAGGACGACCGTTGCTTAATCCTGTGACTCCATCAAACACGCACAAAACAAAACAAAATGTACTCCTCCATTGCTCGGACTGGACAGGAAAACAAAATCGACCAAAAAGAAGAAACAAAATTTCGCACAAACGAAGTTCAAACAACCGAACATTTGCCTTCCTTTGTGAGCCAATTTAATCCAATGGCGTACGATTTAGCTCCATCCATTGTAAAGCGCCAGCCGTCCATGCGAGCAGTAGCGGTACGGTCATAGACACAAAACGTTTCGCCAGTCGAAACTTTTTCCCTGATTTCCCAGGTGAATTGAGCGGTCCGTGTGGCAACGATCTCGAAAGGCCGGCAGACGAAGCGACGATGGTAGGGAAAATCGTACAAAATGAACACTCACAAAATCACACTATTATTTACCCAAAACGTTGCCATGGAGACGCCTGGTCATTCAAACCTCTTGGATGGAGAGAACGAAATCGAACGTGAGAAATGAAGTTTTTACACAGAAACTACTATCTGTTAATAATGATAACTTCGTCGATGCACTCTGTTACTTTTAGTGGAGTAAAAATAAGATAACATTATTTTAACACGATGGAGCACTAACACCGTTTGAAATCACTAGCTTGATGCAGTTCTCTTCAAGAAGTGATTAAGTAATTATCTTATAACGATTATATTTAAAATTTAACATTTAAATTTGAAATTTAAATTTGATTTGAAGACTCACATTACTCAAAACTGCTCAGTAATTATCCAACAAAGTTCAATAATTTAATAAACACATGTTGATTCTGTGATGCATACAAATAATCTTCTTGGAATCTTTATGAGGTAATTTTATTCAAAGCTGGTTCTTCGTCTAGTCTTCGTCTAAAACCTCTTCCCTTGCTGTAAGACACAACTGCAGTAGAACACAAGCAATAAAAAGCAATTTATTTTGCAGCAGCTCCCTACAGCGTCTAACTGGCGCCATAATGCAATCATTCCGACCATCGTCCATACTGGTCATCGAGTAATGAGATTATTTCTTGGCTTCGAGTGATTATCAGTCCGCTTCTCTTGCAACCCGTTCAAACCCCTACGTGCACTAAAGTCATCGAACGTACGTAATGTTTTTTGCAACGACCAGTTAAAAGCCGATCACAAAAGCAAGCGGCAAGGAGTTTAGTGCTGTCACGCTGACAGTGGCACAATTACTCTGAAATTACCTTTCAAACGGTTTGCCTCGCGCAAATCAATCCCTTTACCACTTTCTCTCGCAAACGGTCCAGCGAACGGCGTTTTATAGTGCTCGGGAACGAGTATTAATTATTCGGCTGCGCTGGGGGGTGCACGCTCGGTATGGTAAAGGAAATTGAGGTCACATCTGCTCAACATAACAGGCTCCGGGTAGATCTAGCTATCGTCCTACAATGGATAGCGTACTCGGACATCGATAATGAAATATTGCTGGGAGCATTTGCAACACAATCACACCCAGTCATCCGTAATACTTGGCGATCCAGTCGATGTGGTCGGTGAAACAACCAAACGAGCCAGATCAAATTTTCACCATTTTCCCGTCGGTTTAACCGACCGTACATTGGGTCGTTGAGACTGATTTGCGACGAATTGATTGCATGGTTTTATTGATTTGCTAAAAGTTTAAACTTGCGTGTTTGTTTCAATTACCTCCCGGAAGGATCCCTACAACCGGTGCGGTGATTGAAATTAAAATGAAAGGAACGACCTGAACATAAATTAGCCGGATGGATAATTAACAAAACCATTCGACCATAGAAAAAGCCGGTTTTTCGCTCGGTTTGTGCCCCGGGCTGAGGATTATCGATTTTGGTTTCTCTTTTTGCTCTTCCCCAAAGTACAGATAGATAGATTACTTTTTTTCTCTCTCATTCAACATCGAGAGTTTTCGAGTGCTTTTTTATCAACAAAATCCAAAACTTCAAACTCCTCAATTACGTCGAAAATGTTGCCAGAAATGTGAATCCGGTGGTCGACCACTCCTTCATCATCAACATCAGCATCATTTTCATCAAATGCATTGACGGCCGCGATCATTTCTTGTATCGTGTTTTTGTTTCCTTTGTGTGTTCTCTCAAACCCCAAAAATCAAGCCAAAAAGCTCAGCAAACTGTAGCGAACGCAGCGCTAAAAAATCCCCATCGAATGTTTTTTTGTTTCTCGCACTTTTGCTCATCCCAACAGCTAGCCCTAATTCTTTTGTAGTCTTTTCTGAGCCGTCGTTTTGTTTACAGAAAGAAATAAAGAAAACCTAAACCTCCCGGGAACTCATTCATCGTTTCCGCGCCCACCGAACCGGCAGCCATTGGTTTAATTAAAAGAGATTTTCTCTCATGCTTCGTGCTGCTCATTCATGGTGGCAGGATACTTTCCGCTGCCATGCTGGACGTGTTTTCTTAGACCCTTTTTGGGGTCCCAGAATTTGTTTGTTTTCTTACGGCTTATAGTTCTATTTCGTGTGCCCCATGTACGGACGGTTATGGTAGAAAAAACGGTAACTTTAACGGGTAAAGAAAAAGATTTGTGTGTCTGCGAGATTTTTTGCCGCGAGCGGCACAAACTTGAACATAAATTGAGTATTAATTTTGAAAAGCCAACGTCCTTCGATGGAGGATGCTGGTGAGTAGACAACCAGTTTGAAAATGATCTTTTTCACAGCAAAAAGCATGGTTGATTGAAAGCTGTACGTTCAACAGAACTCTTGAAATTGATCTAAGAATGAAAAAAATTCCAGGACGAAAAAGTGGTTGCTTCAGAAGCAAAAAATGACACTTTGAACTGCATTTTGTTAATATTTTAATAAAATAAACAAAATAAAATAATTTTTATAATTTTATAAAATTATAAAAGTTCTTGTTAGATATCCAAATTGAATGAAAGCTTTTTGACAAATTTCTACAATGTGAACTGACCAACAAAAATAACGGTGAAATGTAAGGTTCAATGTTAAAGAGCAGTTTTTTTTTACTAATTTTTAGAGTGAATGCTTATTAAGATTCCAAAACTACACGTTACTTATTTTACTACCGAGCCTCATAATCTGTGGGATGTTTTCCTAATATCACAAAACTTTATTGATAAATTCCTTTAAAAAAAAGTAAGAAACCTGCTCCGCCGACGATCCATAAGTCTCGAGAAGATCAAGGGCATTAGAAATGTTGAACGATGCCGGGTTTTATAAAACGAACTCTAAACTCTCCGAGCATAACAATTCAGCTGCAAGCTTAAAGAAATCCCATCCTCTCAACCGTTTGGAGCACGCGGGATCAACTCCACCACGTCTCCACGTCGTGTCCACCAAATTTGCCAGCGATCTTACCGCTATAACCCGACCCTACCCACTGCACCGAGTGTACAAATTCGGACCAGATTTCACTGTCAGTTCTGGCGAGTGACGTTTATTAATTGAAAAAGATGATGTTTCGGGGCGTGATTGATGGAAATCCATCATCTCACCATGGCGACCGAAGCTGAACCCCTTTTTTAAGGTTTCACAACGAATCGGCCGAAGGATGGGATGGCCGGGAGGGGGGAGGCACCGGCACTGCCAAATCGCTCCGGCTGGTAGTAACACGATCTTCGGTACGGTGATTTTTCCGACCCCGGTCAAGGACGTACAGAGGACGAAATATGTCGAACGTACCGTCCCGGGCAGGTGATGGGCCGTGGAATCGCTAATTATTTCCACCTGCTCGCACTGCCGAGCCGGTTCGAACGTCCTCTCCCACACGCCCTGACCCGTTTCTAGAACCATTTTCATTTGCAATTCAAACCGCGTCGGCGACCGGTCGTTCGTCGGTCGGTCGCTTGGATGAAATCCTGCCGGATCGCGCCCAGGCTTACACGTTGCACGCGAATGGTTTTAATTAAAAATTGCCCACCTTCGCGGGTCACATAGGCCTGTTCCGGGAGTCCCCTGATTTCGTGGTCATTATTTCGATCATGCCTTGACGCTAACACCTTCCCAAGAAAAGAGCCACCATCAGTTGCCTTTTAGTTGCTGGGAGAAGTAATGATTTAGCTACGCTTACGAAGAAACGGAAGGTCGCTAGAAAACAGGAAGCCTTCTGGTGCAAAACTGTGCACACAAACACACAGGTCGGAAGACGTAAATTTAATCCACCCGGAATGGCCCAATAGTCGCGTTCGATGATCCGACAGTGGCTTTCATTAGGAGGAAATGAAATTTTTACGGTTTGTTTTTTTTTTTCTCTTTCCTTATTTTGTACCACGAATTTCCATCCTTGTCGGCAATGCGCGCTCGTTACCCACACTGAAATATGCTGCATAATAATTAGATACGAAAGTGAGCGGTAAAACGGAATGCCAAAAAACAAACGATACCGTTGGCGACGGTTCGTTCGCCATCATGAGAGGCTATCTCTTCTCCAGGGGAGGATTATTTTCATCCAGGATGATTTTTGGGGTCCGGTCGCTGCGCAACCCACGGTGAGTGGATCATGAGGCTATGGGGTTGTCGGCCACCACGTTTATTATCTAGCGAAATTAAGAGACCAACCACGATCATGTTATGGGCAGCATAAACAAGATTAGCGTCGCTCTTTCTCGTTGCCTCACAAATAGGCCACTACGTGCCATTACGTCGCATGATGTTTGCTGCCGTTGCACGAGAAAGGATCGTTCGTTACTGTGCAGCGATACGCTCGTACGGTTTAAACGACACCTTGGGTCATTTTCTTATGTTTCAGTAAAACTCTAAGCAAGACGAACAGTTGTTGACGCGGTGGTCAACACGTTTACGTGCGGCTTTGCGTTGTGATGTTTTCCGACTTTGTAATGGACCAGAGACAGTCAATGGGCGTTGACATGATTCCGATTGGTGATGGCATGTTACGCGTTAAAGTGGCGGTTTTATGTTCACGAAATGATGGCAACACTACAGATTGTTTTTATTTCATGAACATGTTTGATGACTTGTTTCGGTAGATTTTATTTAGATTACTTTACGCGATGAGCATAAAGATTAAGTCTCGTAGCAAAACGTAAAAATTCATTTTAAAACTGAAGAATTTTTTTTTTATTTTTTCGCAATACAAAAAATCTTTGAAAAAAAACCAACGAACTTATGTTCTTTCCAGAACGACAAAAATTTTATTGGAGCGATCGGAGATCGTCAAATTTGACAACTCAGATGAAAATCAGAATTGTCATTAAATTGTCAGAATTGAAATGTCAGAATTAAAAAAAAAAAAACTTAAGCTTACGTGATTTGAGCGGAATTTTTTTAATTTTTGTTCACAGTGTCTTAGTGGACAGCTGTAAAAATTGACAAACGCAGAACCCTTTTCTAAATGGTTGGAGAATTTATTATGTTATTAAATGTGTAATAAAATTTAGTTTATTAAAACTACTTAATTTCATAAATAAACATAGCAGTACAAAAAATTTAAGACCTAATTTACAATTCAACCAACGAACCAAAAACGTAAAACATATCAAATAAGAATCTTCGGAGCTAAATTCCCATTTAGAATAACTTGAATTGCTTCCGTGCCATAAAAAAGTTGTAAAAGTATAAAATAAGTATATAAAAAAGAGCATACTAAATTTGTAGAAAAAAAACTTCAAAACTGAACTGAACTGAGCATCTAAGACGATGGAAGCTGAGCATAAAATATATCACCATTTTTATTGTCTAATACTCAGAACATGATACACTTTTAAAATTATTTGCGAAAGTTAATAATTTATCAAGATGACATAATATTCATTTTTTATTTGACTTCTGAATAATGTAAAAAATGACGAGAGCGTGATTATGATTTTCCTATCTGATTTAGACAAATGAACAAGTTTCCTTCCGTTCTGAACATCTCTTGCTCGATTTTCAACAAGTAATGAAAATCTCAACGCTCAGAAATACCGTTCTCTATGAAACAAACCTTATAAAGATTTTTTTCATTCATATATAACTAAAACACACTTGAAACCCATAAAACACTGACTAAGAAAAACTCAACACTACATGGCCATACTTTAAGGGTAGTGCCTGCGAAAGCACGTTCGCGTAATTGAAGTTCGAAGCGGTTCTATTAAACACGCAACATTGTAAGATTTGTTACCTCTCGAACGAATCCCATTCGGGTGGATTTAAAGCCAAATCCATCAAACGAACCGCTCCACCAACGCGTGAAGTAATTGCGAGTCTGAGGGTTGAGCAAAACGAGAATTTCATCTTTAACGACCCCCGAAACATCGAGCCGTTGGAGTGTAAAGGGGAAAAGGGAGGAGAGACTTCAATCAGACCACTTCACTACGAACCATTAGCGACCAACTGGTTTCGTTGTTCAGCAGCAGCAGCAGCAGCAGCAGCAATTACCGAGACGGCGCGTTTCTGTCTGTATTTGAAAATTTATGACACACGTTTCTTGGCGCTGGTGGAAAACGGGAAGCGGGTTCTAATTTATCGATACATTGTTATTTTCCTCAATTGATGCTCACTTTTGTCATGTGGCTGATAAATCATTCGCCGGACGATCGGCCACAGCGGTCGTTCCGTACGGACGGGACACGAGTTTCCGGTACTTTGATGCACAAATCACTCACAAGCGCCCCGGATGTTTGAATCCTTTTGCTGACCGCCAGTCTGTCGCAGACTATAAATCTCCATTCTAAAGAGTGCGCGTTTTGTTGAGTAACACCTCGCTCCGCCCGACGGACGCTAATTCTGTGCTAACTTACACTCACGTCGCACAATCGCCAGACCTTCGGAGCGCTTCAATCTAAATTGTACCAATTGTGTGCTCTCCACTTCAACCCAGTGGCCCGAGGTCTTCGCATCTTCCGCCCAATTCGCGTCTTCCGTCAATCCCAGCAGAGCGGGAGAAGGCATTTGCAGGGCATAAAGTGGCACGAAGTAAGGCTAAGGTCAGACACTGCTCGACCGGCCGGATCCAGACGCTGGGATGGGTCGCTACCTTTCGCGTAGCGTTTGTTTGCGCATTAAATTAAGCGACATTTAACAAGCCCCGACATGGGTGACACATTGTCAGGTTGCGAAAGTAGGGCCAAGTTTCATCGGCGCTTCAAACGAACAGTGACGGGAAAGCGGGAAAGTTTGGCGATGCCAAGCGCATTAGATAAGACAGTCATTAACTGACGTTTCCTGTTGTTCTTGCTTCACTCAGAAACGACGGAAACGAGATCCGTTTCTTGAGACGTCTCAGTAAAAAAAAGGTTCAGTTTAACATGCAAATCTATTTCGTGTCACATAAAACTGTAAAGGTAACGTACAAAACGAATTTATCGTATAATTTACTATCCATTACATACGGAATTTATGAAAATGAATCAATTTATTGCGTGGCTCACACGGGAAAGAACACTCCACGCACAATCCAATCTGTGCCATAATACGAAGTGAACTCACGAACGGATTGTCCCCATATTCTTTGAGCGTTTGCAAGCCGTTTGCTTTGCTCGTAAGCAATATATTTTTTTTTATTTTAATACGTCAAGACGTAATATATCCTTCCATACCGGGTGCCTGATGTTACCGAATTTTCGTGCTATTTTACTGTCATCCCAGGCTACATGACACCGAAACACAGGCAGCCGAATTGCTTTCACTCAATCTTCCTTCCGGTTTACCATCTGGTTTTGCACGTCTTAGTGCCGGAGTATGTCACACGAGTGAATGCTGCTCTGCGTTGATTGCAATTTTGGGAGGAATTCCAAGTGGTTGCCGCCGCCGCCGCCGCCACCACCACCGTCTCCTTCTTCTTGCTCGCGTATTCGACGGGCTAGTTGGATAAACGATTCTCCTGGCCCGCTTGCGAAGGTGAAATGAATTTGTCTCGTGGTCGATGCGGTCGACGCCGAGAAAACAACGGAGACCACCGGTGTTACTACCTACCGAGCGCCGACTCCAAACCGCAAAGTGACATTCCCGGTGCGGTCGACGCTTTCCCGGGGCAAACAAGCGCCACAGATGAAACTGTGCTTCCCACCGCCCACTGATGTCGTCCTGCATTGCGATACGGTCATTAATCAACTGTGGTATTGCAGGGCGCTTACTTTGTACCGTTTTACCGTCACCGCATGCAAACGACAACCGTTCGCGTGCATGTGGATCGAAAAGATCTCATAAGAATCGAGCCTTCGCCTGCTACAGCCATCGTACCGAAGAATTAATGACTTCTTGAGCGAAAAGAACCACTTCGTGTGTGAGACGGAGCGGAAAAGGCAGTTCAATGTGCAAAATATCACTCGCATCTGCTGTGTTTGAGTCGTAAAAGACAATTGCGATCTGGTTTTCTTTTTCACCTACTCCTTCAAATGATTTATTCTATCTCTATGGGGTTTTTCGCAAAAGGCCAGATAGATTACCGAAACCGGTTACCCAACTGGCAACAGGTCTCACAGCATCCCGCAGCATGAGCGATCGTTTCGTGAAAAGTGCCATGAAATTGAATACCATACCTGGCGGTGCGATACTTGAGGCGATAAAACTTCCGCAGACAAAGGTGCACGAAAAGTTAAACGAAAGGTTTGCCAGTACAACGCTAGTTTAGCGAAATAACCCGTGTCTGTTTTTTTTGTTTTGGAAAAGTTACTCCACATTCGATACAGTAAATTATCCCAACGTTAGGCAGTGATCGTTCAATCATGTCATTCCTGCTTGATTGTGGGAATTTTATCAGCCACAGAACCGTTTGAATTGTTTCTACTTCACAAAATAAAGAGTATTTAAATACTACCATGAATTTTGAAACATTTCAAAGTTTTATTTAATTAATAATAATAATAAATCAAAAAATAACAATCATAATAAAATAAGTATATCGAAATAATGTCACATAAACTTATAGAAAATAAACTGAAAACGTTACTTAAAAAAACCAACATAAAAATATATGTTAACTTCAAATTCAGCTGAATCGGAAAACGAAATTCACTTAAGTTAACATTGTGTATTCAAGGGAATGGTGTTCAAATCGAAGGACACTCTAACTGAATTATCGCCCATCTAATCAACAATCGCATATCTTCTCGAAAAGATACCAAGCAATCGAAAAGTATGCAGCGCAGTACGCCGGCTCCATTGGCACTTGAACGTGACGAAACTTTGCACCCAGCGTTACTTTCGATAATTTTACAGCTTTCGTCGTGGCACCGTCGTTGACTTAACTTCTTTGCACCGAGTGGCCACTCCAACCAGCTTACAGCTAAATGTTTTATCAGAACCACGATGCGTCAGCATTTCTCGCCCTTCAAACGCACACTTACACACACACAAACAAACACCCATAGCTTTCCAGAAGTTGCAGAATCCTCGAAACTTTTCAAGGAATCAACCTCCGAAGCCGTACACGAACGCGTCGAGATGCGATGCGAGTGAATTTCTCAGCAAAAAAAAAACCCCTTAAGTTAGAAACTTTCGTTACCGGTTGGTGGGCAAAATTGAATGTGAAAACCCTTGGCGTTTTGCAAGTTTGTGTGCGAAAACTATCACCTCGGATGGGGGGCGGTGCCGGTCGTCTAGCACTGCAAACTGTTGCAAACGAACTTTCGTAACTCGACTCACCCAGCGAAACCCGGGAGATGCAGCTGTAAATTCGGTACCGAACCCCTACCCGGGCGGAGCGGAATATTGGGAAACTTTTAATCGCCTAGCTGAGCGTTATTGAAACGTATCTGCCATCTCGGATGCACCGCGTTGAGAGTAATGGATTTATTTAAGCTCCTCTTTGCCACGACGCACTGATCAACTTACCGGCGAACCAAATCCGATTAGCAAACAAGAGCCACGTTCGGTAATCCTTTTTCGACAAGTTTGATTTTGTTTGGCATTGGATATGTTTGGCCCGCAAGGAGCGCATCGGGGCAGCCGAGATCAGATGACTCATCGAAGGGGATTATTTCTTCAATTAGTAATAAACTCGACCAGCACGAGAAGCGTTCACCTCACCGGCTTGGGGCAAGAGCCCATTACTAGGGAGAATTCAAGACAATCCCCCAAATATTCGTTCCTTATCAGTGGTCCATCTCGGCGGCATGTGCGAATAAGATACACCGACTAATTTACTAATGAAACGACTCTCGACTATCAGCCTATCGGAACCCGCGTGACATTGAAGCCATCATGCCCTACCCACAGAGATTATTGGTTTTGTTTGTGGCCTGTCTTCCTCTCTGCGGTGGGAGGATAACATTCCAACCGGGTCAGGCCGGGCGGCACTTCTTGACGGGCGTTGAGTGAGCGTTGCAATCACGCCGTCGTCAATATCGTCGTCAATCGTGCGACCGTGCTCCGGCAACATAATCACGATCGCATCTTTCATCGTGTTGACTGCCGATGATGTCACCTAAGAGGCCAACGCCAATCACCCGCGTGCCCATCGCTCTCCCTTCGCGCAAAACATCGAATGCATGTGTCAATTACGATCCACTCGATTCGGTTGTGGACTGATGGATCCATCTGACGTAAAGTTGGGTGTCAGCTGTGACGAGTACGTGTAAGGGAACATCAATAAAGCAAACTATCGTTATGTCTGATGGCTACGATCGTTTTTTTTTGCTCCCCTGAAAGAGCTCTCTCACTCTCTCTTTCTTCCTCAAGAACAGGCTGTTGTTCTATAAGCTTTGGTTCGTTGAAGACTCTTTGCTTTCTGGATTTGCCCGTGCAGCGATCCGACGCGTTGCACATGCACTCGATTACGGCCGATTGCGGTTTCGAGTACCGAGAACGGACGATTGGTTTGCGCTACGTGACTAACGTGCCTCCGACACGTCGTAGCGTCTGCAGCAGAATGAACGCACGGAAAGGATGCTGCTCACTTGCAGCCCTTGCAGGTCGTCCGGCCACGATGGGGAAGCCGTGGAAAAGCCCGACACATGAGCGATAAATTTGGCATCGTTCGGGCGAAACCAGTGGAACCACCGGCTTACCGCATGCGGTGAATCAATCAATGCGGAATAGCATGAAAAATTGTTTCTTCCAGCTACCGCTACCATGCGAGTGAACTGCTGGGAGCAGATTGTGGTAGGAATGTGTGCCGTCACGATTTAATATCGCAGGTTACAGGATGATAAAATCATGACGGTGGAAGAATTTTTCAATTTTCTTCCCGATATGCGTGAGCAAATGTTTCGTCATGTATCATGAGAAAATCATGCTCGTTTGTGATATTTAGTAAAAAAATTCAAAACTTTCTATCAATTGTATTATTTTAGTAATACGGCCAGACCGTTCGTAATAAATATAAAACAAATAAATTTAGTAATTAATTGTCTATCTAATTGCAAACGGTTTGTCCCAAATACATTTAAGTTGAAGAAGAAACCATGCAGAAGATGTAAAGCAAGCATAGAAATGATAATATTGTTTAACTATTTTATTTGCATAAACAGGAAATTCTTAATAATATAGTATATAGCTCGATCGCTTTACCTTTTCCTATACAAGGGTAAAGTCTTGTGAGTTTATTTTATTTGATAAATTTAATCTTTATTAAGTCATATGCTAAATACCCAAATTTGTTAAAATAGTAAGGTTTTTGCTTAATTAAACCATCAAAAATATCAAACTACCGTTTCCCACCTAGTGTTAACAATTGTGAAGGCAATTTTCAGGAAATAAACCGTTGAACAGTACAACCTAATACTAAAAGCTGTTTAAGCTTTCAAACACAATCAGCGAAAAAAATCAATTTGAATTGCAAAGAAGCCGTGTAGTAAACCCACTGGAATTTTGTTTATTTGCGGCGTGACCGAGGTCATCGATTTTTGTTGGCTACCGACTGCACAGACCCTCTCATACGGCTCACGGTGCACGAAGTTATGTCGCATACGTGACGAGCGTCAGGGGGTCAGCTACAATTGATACTAAACGGTCGTAACAACAGCCGCTCGCCACGGAGCTCGCCTCGGAGAGCACCAGTTTACCGACCACAATGCGAAACCATCATCCTCCCGTACAACACCCTTCATGCTGTTTGACATCGGTTTTGTGCAAACGGACGATCGATTCACGCTCACGGAGAAACCATCGCGATCCAGCGCCAACTCAAAATAATCGATGTTTTATGATCGGTTGTTATGGTTGTTTAATTTAATAAAACCACTGCCCCGAGCGTGTTGTTTTTTTTATTTTCATCTTTCGGCGATAGACGAAAACATGAGTTCATCTCAGCAGCCCATGCGAATGGGGGGGAGGGCGGGTGGTAATTGAGTCTCACACACTTGTACTCCAGTCGTGCACGATCCAGAAATGAAAGTAGGTTTGGTGCCGTCCAACAGTACGGCAGGAGCAGGAGTTTATTTTACGATGTTATTTTTGTACGAAATTGGTCCATGAAGCTACGATCTTTGGGGTTGGTCTTTCGTTTGCACTGGTTTCTTTTCTTCCTACTCTCACCAACGCAACGTTCGGTTTGGCAACGTTCGCTGGTACCGATTCCGTTTTCGACGGGTTGTATTCTTATCGAACGGGTGTTTTTGCAACTGCCGAACGCCATGCTCGCAAACGAACGATACTAAAAATTTAATTACTCTCCTTTCGCTAGTGTGACCTTAAGTTCGTGTTCGGCTGAGTTTGACGGCTTTACGTGCTGGCCCAATGACCTTGTGGCAGAAACGAAGTTGATTTGGAGAAGTAGATTACGACGAATCTTTAAATGCATTATTGTGTCATTTGAAAGAGTGTGTGGTCTTGATAAGCTTTAATACATTTTTGCTAAATGTATTTCATTCTGTTTACGGTTTATTAATCAATCGCTTCTCTATAAATAATGAATGTTTCCATGACAAATACTGTATACTATATTCAGTGTTTATTAATTGTGTTAATAAATGTTTAATTTCAAATCATACATCAAATTTATTTGTATTTTGTGTTTGGTATTCTCTCACAAAAAACATTTAAAATTTGTTCTAAATTTAATTTATAGTAACTTTATTGCCAGAAAAAAAACTATATATTCGCAATGAAAACTTCGCCAGAAATAAATTAAAGTGCATGAAATTAATAAACAACATATTTAATTGTTGAAGCCAATAATACATGCCTACTATTTCTCATCAACTGGGAGATCATAAATTCATAACGATAGAGCTGCTTTTTCATAAAGCACATAACGTTTTACTGCTTCAAACACAAAGCTCCACCACAAATAAAATTCTATAAATTCGTATTATTCGCCTCGTTTGTAGCGACCACTAAAAATATACCACAATTAAGAGCGAAAAACTTCCATACCCAGCAGTCCTCCCCGAACCCTTCCCCGTATCGCCATATCTTCCTCATCGGAATGACCTAGAACCCGGCACGGGGTACAAATTATTAATCCGCTTGGAAAACATATCATACCTTAATCCTTTGCACACCACTGCACCGGAATGCCCGGCAAAGGCTTTGCGAAAAATACCCTCATAAACTGTGCTTAATTCGGCCGGCGCGCTCCTTAAAGGCGTCTGAGTTACAGTGTGTGAGCGAGGGGAAAGGTAGCACTTGTGAATTGGGAGGGGAACGTTATTAATGTCACGTCCGTTTCCATTTCCCAGCACAATTTGTCGCTTAAGACTGCCGTATTACTATCCGACATCCGAAAGCTAGGATAAACCGAAAAAATATAAAATACAGTAAAGCAGGGATAAGATGGATTTATAAAATGATCGTTTTTTTTTGTATTGTTTTTTTTAAATATCCCAGTACAGAGTGTGCCATTTACTTTTATATAAAACGGTTACATAAACCCCATTGTACATTTATCTTTTGCTTAAATGCGCGCTTTAAAAATGGGCACACATGTATGTGAGGAAAATCGATTTTCGTTCTCCCCAACTGAGACTCACGCGCCAAAAGAATGTCATTGAATTGATATTCCCGCCGTGTGAGCAGAAGCGGCAGGAGCAGTAGCTAGAGCAGCCGGAAGTGTAAGCTTCCCCACGATGGAAAAAGTTTTTAACGAGACATTCAAAAACATTCCACCTTGGCATGAGTGTGTCATGTTGCGCTAGAGCACCCAACAATGGGTCCCCGGCCGCAGCGCATAAGTGGCCTACTAAAATATGGTACAGCTTTTATCAGCATAACCACACCATTAGAATGCTTCCCTGCCCTCCCC
>JXWZ01004464.1:0-10507 GCA_000956215.1 Anopheles farauti No. 4 | reverse complement strand
GTTGTCTTGCACTTGAGTTGCTCTCTATTGATGATGATGTAATTTATTCGACTTTTTTTTGACAATTTCTCATCTTGAGCATTGAGCGTCTAGTATTGGACCTCCTTATCAGCGAATCTAATAAAATACCGAAACTTTTGGCGATGTGTTGGTGCCATCGATATGAAACGTATTTCGCTAGTTTTGATAATGCGATTTAGCGTCATAGCAGGCCGTTTCCGATTGGTTACGAAGCGTGTGACGCTAGTCGCTGAAAGTCACGCGTTTACCGGGTGATTTGTATAGTAGAAACTTTGGGACAAACATTCAACTAGCATAATCAACATTGAGCCTGAGTTCGAAGCACTCGAAAGAGGTAATAGAGGATATCGAAACAAGCAGTTTCGTTCCCCTCATATAAAACATCCCACATGTTTTGTGGTTCTGAGGTCATAGTGTAGCTCATAAAGTTTCTCGTCAACGTCCCACCTGGGTCATGTCTTTTCTGATTCTGTGCGATTTTAAACCAAACGTGTACAAGTGAATGCAATTCATGGTGCTCTCTATATCCATGCCACCTCCCCATAAAACCATAAAATCGCCATACAAGTGTCAATTTATCTTGGAAATGTAACCCTAACCCATCGAAGTGAAATGAGTGACGAAGGAACATAGGTAGTGTTACATGTTTCACGATCTTCAGGTCATCGTAGAGATCATAACAGTCTCCAAGTGATTCAAAGCGCATTCTGAATTCCCTGGCTAATAGTTTCCTGATCCATGTCACTTCAAGGCCAACGTTTCCAAAGCATGAGATTGCTTGATGCGCTTGTATATCAACGATTCAAACTGCAATAAAAATACCGCAACAGTGCGGAATTTGTGCCGGCTTTACGACGAATCTGACGAACGGTCGAAAGGTGTGACTTTTTGCTATCTTCTTCAGCATGTACCGCATAAAAAAGGGTTTGGTCAGCGGTTTATTGCCTTTTACGGATAATCTCCCTGCTGAAATGGAATGGAATTTAATGGAAATATATCGTATAAGAGTCAAAACGATTTTGTGGCATAAAAAGAGATACATTTAGTGAAGCACATTATTTCCCAAGTATAAATTTAAGAGTATATATGTTCTAATAAAACTCAGCAATATTAAATAATAACAAACTACTACTATGCTAAAAACAACTACTATTCAATATCCATATTGCAGCTAGAAAACCAATGTTTCTTTCGGTATAATTAAATATAAATAACTAACAAATTGTCATCAGAACAAATAACTCGACCGACTCGCCGTGCTTTAAAATGAACCAGAGAAAAATGATAAAACTAAGATCGAGCTCGCATCATGAAACGTTCGCCAAGCCGTTTCTCGTGTTTTAAAAGGTTTCCTCTCGCTACTTAGCTTTTATTTATAATTTATATATCAATATTATCTTGCTTTGCCAATGCTGCTCGGCCTACTTTTGTTCCAGAACCTGCTTGCTTCCGCGGGTTGCGGTTCACATTCAATACAACGCGATGAAAGGAACGCAATTACTTTTTCCCCTTCGCTGGCAAAACTTGCGCCCCTGCATTCAACTTCTTTGTTCCGTACGAGATTTGTTTGTTGTGTTGCCTATGCGTGTGCTTTTTGGGAATTTATACACCAGAGTAATTGTTTTTTTTTTTGTTTCGCTAATCCTTACAGTATCCGAACGATCTAAATGAATGTTAATGGTACACCAGGATGCATATATACAATAACACATACAAACACGCTTTCTACACGCACGCGATTGTGGAAGAGAGTATGTCTGTGCAATTACTTGCTTCTGCTTGGAACATTGCCCTTGCATTCTACCGTTGGTTCTTACTGCCGGTATACCGGTTATGCTCTATCTTTGTTCTTTTCAAACATAATATTTTAGTTTGACAGATGAGTTCGAGTCCAACAGAGCCATAGGAAGGTTTATTTGGTAAGGGGAACCAAGATAACTTAGTAAAAGTTTACACAGAAAGTATTTTGAAAAATATCATTAAACACATAACCAGGCATATGTAACCCACCTTGATAACAAGGTCTTGAGAATGTTAAGGTAACAAGCAATGCAAATTGCATATTTTACCGTGAATTAATCGTGTTTGCGCAAATTATAGCTACCTGTACTGCCCCAAAAAGTGTGTAACGTTGTGCAGTAAAGGATAGCAACAGTATGATGAGGGACATGAAAATAAAATTATAAAGTGGATGGAGCAGGCTAAGTGTAACAAATAAATAACTCAACCGCAACATGTACCCACCCGAAACGGATATCGAAAATAATAAATCGAATAAAATTGCGAAAGGAAACGAAAAAAAATTTAAACAGAACGTAAATAAAGTAGTGACCACTGGCCACAGAATTTGGACACACAAAAGGCTCCAGTCGACAGTAAATTGAATGTGGAATCTTAGATATCCTCTCTCCTTCTCAGTGCGTCACAGTAGTTTCGACGATACTGTTCTTGATGATTTCACATAAATTTTCACTAGGTTCTAGGCCCGTCACATCACTGGCGGACGACGCTGAGTTGGCGTCAGGTAGGTGCTCGGAGGATGAAACGGAGGTGGAACTATCCTGGTCGTTGCTACCGTTGATAACAATGTTGCTACCTAGCGAACAACTGGTCGGTTTCTCCCCGATGGCAGAATATCTGGCTCTTTTGCTTCGCTGCTCCAGCGGTAGTTCCTTCTGGTCATGGCCATTGCGTAGTGTACCGTCGCTGCCACCATTGCGTAACTCGTCTTGATAATCGGTTGTACTTATCGTGGTGTGTTCGGAACACACGTCCTCAACGTAGCCGGTTTCATCCGTCTCCAAATCGATGCCGATTCTGCTTTCCGCCAGTTGCTGCGTTGGTGCCGGAGGTGGTGGTTCCACCGGTGGATGTTGGAAATCTCGTAGCTCATCATCCTCTTCAGCCACAATCGAGCGGCGCACGATGCTGACCGACCGGCGACTGCTCTTCAGCAGATCGTTTATCGCCTCGAGCCGTGCGGTATTGTCGGCCTGTGGTGCGGTTAGATCGATAAAGTCATTCTGCTCACACTCCACCATGGACACCTCCGCACCGCTCGAGTCGAGGTCGACGGTTATGATGGACGAGTCACTAATCACGGTCACGTTTGGATCACAGTCTTCTTCTATCAGTTCTTCTTCTTCTTCGATGTTGATGACGCCAGTCGGTGGGGCAGCTGGGAACGTGGGTTCCATCGGAGTGATGAATTCTGCATGAGGCACTTGCGGCGGTGGCACGATGATACTGGGCATTCCTGGTTCCTGGTCCACTGGTTGCTGCGCTACCGGCAAACCGGACACAAACGAAGGCCGCTCCGGATGCCGATCGTGCCCGGTCGTAAGCATGTGCTGCCGTGCTGCAGTAAGGCTCGCCGAATCGGGTACGAGTAGCGGTAACTCCCGGTAATGGTCCAAGGATGCTGTGCTTGTTGCTGCTGTTGCTGTTTCTCCTTCGTAACTTGCATAGTTACCTCTATAGTACATGGAAACTGTGGAACTGCAGGAAGGACCACCTGCTCGCCCTCCTCCGGAACCTTCTCCACCTCCTTCTCCTTCCGCAGGTGGGTAAAAATCTCGGAAGGCATACTGTAAATCGTATGGTTCCGTCGAAACAGCAGAACTAAGCAGATGCGAGGTGTTGGAGGGTGGATAGTTCTGATGCGTTTGATGATGGTGATGGTGATGATGGTACGGTACACCTTGATGTGACAGGTGCGGTAAAACACCCTGCTGTTGCTGCTGCTGCTGCTGCCCTATCGATTGATGATGTGGCGGGAGATGATGTGATTGAAGGCTGTGGGGCTGGCTATGGAAGTGATATAGTATTCCCTTCACCGGATCTAACATCACATCGAGCTCATCCTGCGCTCCTCGGTCCGGTGGAGCGGTTGAGGCCGGATCCGGATACACCATCATCCCGGGCGGTAATCGTACCGAACTGTTCGACCATGCTTTGTCACTGCTTATCACGCCGCCACTCGTACCAGGCCTTACTACTGTTCCATCCGTGACACTACCACCACCGGCAGCACCGTACGTTCCCTTACTACTGCCACTACCACTACTACCACTATCTTCCATGCTCAATCGCATGATCGTATGCATGTAGTGTGTTCGTACACGACCCGGGTTAAACTCCACCCGACCAGCCGTATTCGCGCAGCCTTCGTGCGTACAACCGCACGGGAAATTCGGCCGATCAACTTGACACTTAATCCCGGCGAGGCTGCAGGCACACCGGTCCGGGTGACAGTAGCCGCGACACGTGCAGCCACACACCTCACGCGACGTTCGTATCTCCTTGCAGTCATCTTTCTCTGTTGGGTCAATTTTACGTACGCCGGCCGCTTTGAGAAGGGCTCGCCTTTGGCGCGTTGATACCGGCTGTAGAAAGCCGTACGATTCACTTTCCGCCTCGGAACAGCTGTCGATCGGTTCCTCCTCGCTGGTGGAGTCATCGTCGCTGGAGGAGCTGCGTGGGTTCAGCTCCTGTAGCTGCTGCCGGTGAACTTTGCGCTGTTCAGCCGAATGTTCGGACAGTGTGAGCCGCCTGCGTGAATGGGAATGAAGAAAAGCATAGCGTGAGTTTATTAGAACGAAAGACGAAGAGAACTAAAGCCAATGTTAGCTAATTTTAGCAACATTGCTTCTTACCTAGTGTGCACGTGTTGGTACTCCATTCCAAGCGTACAGCCACCCTGCGACGGCACACAGCCAAAACCCTGAATGCGAGGAAAGTAGTACACGGTGACTCCATCGAAGGTGATCCCCTTTTTCAGCCTTTTCTGACTGCTGACGCCATCTTCCTTTTCCTGCTGCGCGGCAGTGCCATCGGACGTTCCGATTGGCTCCGAGCGTCGCTTTAGACTACTCTTTATTGGTGGCCGCTGTAATGGACTATTGCTGCTACTGCTGCTGCTGCTGCTCCCACTACTTGCAGCCACACTTCGCGATGGTTCCAGTCCCAATCCCGAATCGGAACCATCGCTCGCCTCTTCCTCCTCCTCGCCGTTAGCGTCCTGTATTTGTTCGGTCGTTGTTTCAACCGCACTCTGCTCCTCAACACCATCCGTTCGCTCCACACCATTTACGTGCAGCTCCGGATAATGTCCATTTAGGATGGTTGTTTTCTGAATCACCACTTCTTCTTCTTCTTCTAGCGTCGAAGACGATAACCTGAAACCGTCCATGGTTGGTGGAATGGTATCGATGAGCGTATTACTCGCAATCGAGAGATCACTGTCGATTTGTATGATTTCTGTTTCATCGCTAGTGATAACAGTGACGACTTCACTTTGGATGGTGGATTCGTTTTCCAGCACCTCACAGGAGCCGTTCGAAAGGTGAGCTTCATCCTCTTCCTCATTTCCGTCTTCCACGACCAACGATACATCCAGTTTCTCCCCCGGCTCGTCATCGTCCGTTTGAAGCTCGTCCTGAGTCTCTTCCCGTGGTTTTAGCGTTGTTACGTCCACCAGAATTATATTGCCGGACGCAATTCCTTCATCATCATCGCTGCCAACGCTCACACCGCTTACGTTCGCATCTGCGGTAGGACAGTCGTCGAGGGCGAGGGGATCTTGCAGCGGATCCGTATCTTCCAGGGCGAGATCGTCACTCGCCACAACTATCGTTTTCTCTAGCGTTGGATTTTCGTTTGGATCCATTGTTGTTGCTGTTGTTGTTAACCTGAAACAAGAGCGGGACAATATTACGTTAATTTTTCAGTAATACCGTATCAATGCTGAACTCTGGCACGGCATGGTGTTAACATAAAGCAAAAAAGCGCCCAACATTATGCAAACTGCACCTCATCACGGCCCTCGCCAACTTACCCGAATATGTTTGAACTACTAGCATTTCGTTGCAAATAGGATAGTAAGTTTTTGATCGGTTTCAGCATGCTTCGGTGCGGTATTCGCTTCGTCTGACCCCTCGGGAGTTGCTGTAAGGTTGTGTCCTAATCGATTGCTTGCTGATGAGCACACCACAATGGCCGGGGCGATACGTGACAAACTGCCGGGAGTTTGGGACACTTTCAAGCTGTTGCCGGCCAACAAATGGACGAACGACACCGTACGATCGTGCTCGCAAACGAGTGCGGACTGAACTGAAGCCACTCAGCGGTGGATCGCGAGACAAAATGGAAAAATAAATAATAGAAGACTGGCGACGGCGGTTCGGCACCGGAAGCATGTTTACGCCATGTTCTAGGATTTGCCGCAATACATCAACCGCACGCACACACTTGAATGTCCGGTGAATATAGAGTTTATGCACTACACTCCGCACTGATCGTTCTTTTGCACAAAAACGGAATACTTTCCCACCCAACCTCAACTTGTTCAAAACATCAAAACTTGTTCTAAGGTATCTGTAACGAAAAGAACAAAATAGAAGAAAACTTATTAAAAATCATGATAGAAACAAAATGTTTAAAATGTAACAGCAGCAACACACCACCGCTCACTTGCTCCACTTTCATCCGGGCAACAAAAATCAATGTTAATCCTGCTTCGGCCGTTCGTGGAGATAAAAGTCCGTGCGCCCACGGTGGAACGCAGAAAATAAAACCAACGTGAAGCTACACACACACACACGGTTCGGGAAGCCGATATCTCGGCAGAAAAACGCAACATCTTTCTTCATCCATTTGCTCACTTTCACTACATCTTCGAACGAACGGGCTCGAGAGGAGGTCTGGGCGGCGGCGTCGTCTCGTTGTGCTGGCATTTCTCCCGGCCTTATCATCTTCTTGCGGTGTGCTGCGGCAATATGGCTTTTTGCACGTTCGTGCCACCGCTGATGATATGTATATGTTTGCGAGATTTCAACATTCGCAAACCAAACTCAATCAAATTCCGTGTGAGGCCCGGCTCGCGGCAAGCAAGGTGTTTTACGATTGTGTGTTTTTTTTTTACCAAAATAATTTACTCGAACAGCTTCTTATATCGAGAAAATTAAAACACATAATTAGCTGGGGAAGAACTAAAATCCCATTAGAGAGCTTCATTTTTTCTGACACATCAGTCCTGCGAAACCGGAAGCAGAATATGCAACTGCAGCACCGTCCTCTCCAACGGATAACTTCCATACAACCACTGATTACACTTTCAAACACATAAGAACACCCTTCTTTCACGGTGTGGTTAAATAACCTATGATCCTGTGGCAGGAGCGTCCGGATGTCGATGGGTATTATCGTTTCCGTTTCATATGGGTGGAAGATTCGTGATCGATCGTGCCCGATTTAGCACACCTTCAGGAGACGGCCAACTGTCTTCCACCCTCAATCGATCTCGATGTGGTGTTTAAGCACAAACCCATCCCAAGGTCAGCCAACCAAACGGCTCATGGCTGATCGATCGTGGCAGCAGTGGTTCACCGTGGCACCGAACACCGAAAACATCATCCAATATTTCCACAAAAAATTAAAAACTAACGCCGGTGTCGACTAACTTTCGTACGGTGCTGTATCGGTCGTACCCGGTGTGTGTAGGAGCTATTATTTTACTACTCTCTACACCGCGAAGCGGTAGAGGACGACGTCGTCGACGTTTCGCGATGTGTCCGTCTGCAGTGCTTACTGACGACACTCTTCTGCTGGCTGGCTGCTCCCGTCGTGTGTGCTCTGTGTTGCGCTCTTTTGCTACGACTATGTGGGGCCACTCGGTGATGATGCTGTTTCTGTACGTCGGTGCGGTACAACTACTACTGAAGTTGGAGAGCGTAGAGCCCCCCGGCCCGAGTGTGGTACACACCGAGCAAGCCGCTTGCTTTGGCACCAACGTAGCGAGTGTCAGAGAGAGAAAGAGAGTGGTAAAGAGAGCCCCAACGTGTTCAGATGAGTGTGGTGTGAGATTCAGCGATGGGTGGCCTAGATGTTAGGAACCAAGGCAGGGTTTGCCAAGTAGTGAACCTCTTTTTCTATTTTCTCCATCAAATTGAAGGTTACGTGTCTGTAAATCAGCTATAATAATAGTTTCATTTCAGTTGACAATCTGTGCTTTAAACATTCAAAATAGAATCTCTTAGTAAATGTGTAAAAGACCTTCCTTCTGCGAATACATAATTTCGCACCTACATTTGTTCAAGAGTTGAGTCGGATGATTTAACTCACGTTACATTCGATTTTTTTTAGAAACAAATAAAGAATTTAGGTTCTCTGAAAAATATAACAACATAAAAAATGTTTAGTATGGGAAAATGTTGACATGTTTTATTGAATTATTGAATATGATTGGCCAACTATCAACCGAATGTATGTTTGTGGAAGAAATATAGCAAAGAAACATAGTTTCGGGTTTGGAGCTAATATTGATGCACGATATTTAGTATAAAATTACGACCACACTGTTTTGAGCTAATATTTTGATATTTTTCAACCGATATCCAAATGGAAATAAACAGTATGTTGGGATAACCACATTCGGGTAGTGGGTTTAGTGCGTCTCAACCATTTTAATGTGCTCACAAAATGGCTTAGATTAGTGTGCAAATTAGACAACAATACTACAAACCCTGCAACCTCCATCAAATTGGCCGTTTCTCTCTTTCTCAATGCATGCATGCTCCGGAGAGCTCTCGTGGGGACCGTGGCTCCCCAACAATTCTCTCACACACACACACCTTCGAAAAGGCGTTTTTTATGACGGTGATGAAACCGTTCGAAATGGCAAGATCTACCACCTCCGCGCTGCTGCTGCGGTGTTCGCACCACGCTTACGTCGGAATCGCGCACGAATCAAATGGAGGGGGGGGGGAGAATGATTTTGGTGCGTTCGTTGTATCGATTCACTCATTTCTTGGTTCCGAGGTTTCGTGCCCATGTGAGAAGAGGCAGGATCGCTCTTTCAACTTCCCCCAAAAAAATAAATAACACAAGCACACCAGCAGCATATCTCCCTGTAGAGCTTTAGTAAGTTCCAACCCTAAGTGGTGTGCGTCGTGTCGTTTGTAGAAGTGGTAGTATGGTTCGCGAAAGGCAAGACATCCTTCACTAATCACGTACGATGTGTGACTCCACATACGCCGATTGCCGATGATGATGACGATAATGATGGTATCCTTTTGCACTTACGCAAGCACAGTCGAGAGTGTGGTTCAGAGTTGTCGTGGTGGAGACGCAAACCCAAAATGACCGTGAGAGAAACGGAGCGGGCGAAGCTGTGTGGCACGCTACCGCCGTACAGCAAAAACCGCAACATTCTATCTATTAGAAACCATAGCCTAACCTAACCATACGGTGGTAGGTCATGTACCAACTAAGCCGGAGGAATTTGCAAGCGTTTCGGGAGCTTAATTTTAGCAGTAAGTGCTCGAAATGTTTAATATTTGCTGTCGGGTTACACAGCTCGGATGTTTTCAAATTCTCGAAACATTAAAGAGCTTGAAAACTTGACTGCTAAACTGCGAAAAATTAGTTAAAACATTATATTGAATTATTAACAGATACAATAAACTCGGGTAAATGTTTTGAAAAACACATATGGCTATTCGAGAGTCCAAAATAAGAATTAAAATATATATATATATATTAAAGTAAATATTGATCTTCTTTATCACACTTAAATTGTAAATCTCTCCTATACACTAAGGATACAGCTTAGCCACCATCGGAAGCTGAAATAATTTAATAACCAATACTCAACATTTGCTATTATTGCTCAACTATCACCCCCATAATAATATGTTCTAAACTAATTTACTCATATTTTTTAATGAAGGTAAAGCAATAATAGCCGAATAATAGAGCACTCCTTTGGAAACCTTCGCGAGAGAGTGTAGGTCGATCCTGGACGACGTGGACATTTGCCATCGCCGGTTCTCTCGCTCTCATTTCCCTCATTTTTCCAACCTCCCCCTCTCCCGTCATGCAGAAGGCCGGCGGCACGATCGGCGACAGTGCACTGCAATGAATTTTTATTTTATTGGCCCCTACAGGGTGACCGTTTTTACCAACATTCCACTATGCGGAAAATCGTGTAACGTGCAACAGGCTACTTGCTTTTTATTTTTTGCTGTTTTTTACGTGTGTCGTATGTAAAACAGTGTTGCCAAGCGGGATACGGCTGCCTTAAGCGATCGATCTCTGGCGTTTCGCTCTCCTAACGGTAACTGGATTGGGGGAATAGGAGTACATCGTGGAGGGAAATGGAGAAAAACGAAAACCGAATGAATTTGGCGACGGATATAGGAAGTGAGAGAAGAGAAAATAAAAATATCGACATCGGCTTGTTCATTCGGTGAGAAAAAACGGTACTAAACGGCTTGTGAAGGGAGGCGTTGGCAGCGAGCAAAAGAAAATGTAGAACAGATCGATGGATAGTAACGCATTAGCAAAAACAAAAAACAAACAACAAAAGGGAAACAAGTAATAAAGTAAATAAAACACCCCACCCCGGAACCACTTTTGCAATTCATCTTGGATGATTGTGATCGCCGAAGAACGTCGGGCAAAACGGAAACGGACGGCTACTCGCCCA
>JXWZ01004462.1:0-10386 GCA_000956215.1 Anopheles farauti No. 4 | reverse complement strand
TCGGAAGAGAAGACAGGCTTGCATAAACACACCACACGCTGTAAATTGAACAGGTATAATTGCAATTGTTGCCGCTATGTACACAGCTATCTACAACGATTTTTGGTCGATACTTGTGTATTTTAATGTAATGCAATGTTTATGAGACATTGATTTTCTACCTAGGTTACTTACGATAACTTACCGATACCTGCATCGCGCTACTGCCAAAGATGAACCCAATTCAAGCAAGCTGTTTACGTAAGGTAGACAATGTTAATCAAGCAATATTGAAACAAACAAATTCCAATTTAAAGTAAAAGCTAGTGTTAGATATAAGAGAATGACTGAAAGGAAGGAAGTATAGTTCACCAAGGAAATAGGAAGTCTTATATGTGGGAACCATGCATTCTTAAGGAGTTTGCAGAGTGATGACTGATAAGAGTTGGCAGTAAAATTGAGGTTCTTGTTGAGTGTCAGATATGTGTGTGTTTTGTGTTTGTTTGTGTAATAAGGTATACCTTCTGGTCGTGCAGCTTCTTGCGGATCCTTCGCAACTGCTTTTTGAGCGCTCTCATCAACCGTACCGTCCACAATTGGTTCTTTCACCAGTGCCTGCTGGGCAGTTGATCGTTTCTCCACACTTTCTTCCCGAACCGGTTCGGGTTCGTCCGATTCGTTTTCGATTAGTTCTTGTTCTTCCAGTTTTTTACCCTGCTGGGGTAGCTCATCCTCAAACGACACCTTCTTCTCTACCGATTTTTTGAAGGATTTTTCTTCAGCATCTCCCGTTTGGAGCAAGACACCCTTTCGTGGAGAGTCGGGAACGTCTTCTACGTTCGGTTTGGTTTTGTTCGAATCAAACGCTTCTTCAGATATTTTCTGCTTCTCAAACAATCCATTCTCCTCCAGCACTGCGTTCGTTGGTTTCGGATGATCGCTTTCAACGTGACTGCTTTGTCGAGAGAGCAGCAGTTCATCCTCGGAGGCGGATGTGATTGATACGCCACGGGATAGTTTACCCTTGACCGTGGCCTCACTGTCAGATTCAACCTCCTCGATTACGGTACGGGTAGCCGTGTTAGCATCTGCCGTGGACAGCTGCGACTGGTACTGCCGCTTCTGCTCTGGAGAAGTGAAGGTGATCGTATCGATCTCTTCGACGTGTAGAGCCGAGGCATGCGGTTTGTTAGGGTAAACGATTCTCTGCATCACTTCGATCGGTGATCCACTGTCTTCCTCAAAGATTACGGTTGTCGCACGCATCTGATGTACTGAATGAGATTCTTCGGGTCCTAGGTCGCAGGATTGGGTTGGGTTTGGTTGTTTGGGGGTTGTGCGGTTTGGTTTCATAGGAATAAAAGGGTATGTGACATGAAAACATGGGAATGTGCTTGGTTTTGTTCAAGATTTGATGGATGCATGTATGTGTGTGTGTGTGTGTGTTTTTTAAGATGCGAAGGAATCAAGTGCAGGTGTGCACAACATCTAGGTGTTCATGCCTTTGTGCGTCGTGTGGAAGTTTTGCGGAACATGAACGACCCGATAAAATATTTGCATTTGGATAACATTTCTGATGAAATGGTACCGTTTCTACAGCGTTTCAAACCCTTATCATGTGAAGATATTTAAGTTTAATTTTAATCAAATACTTTGACAGCGTTATACAGTAGGCGTAACTTGATTTTTGGAACACTGGAAAATTAATATGTTATGTGCAATAATTTGTTTGTTTATTTATCAAATTTCGAAAAAGTTATAGAGCCAGTGAAGACATGATGATAGCTCTCAGTTTTTTAAATATTCTTAGGAGAATAAAATGACATAAAATGACAAAACAGCTGTTCAATTTAACGACCTTATTAATATTATTTAATTGAAACCTGAAAAGGGCATGATTAGCAGTAGAAACTTATGTTTGGATATTACTATCAATACCCCAACATAGAATAAAGAGGTTCTTTTCTAAGAACAAAAAACATGAAACAAAAGAATCATTCACAAAATTACCTGTGACTATGGCGGCGTGGCTTTCCTCGGTACACACCGAGACCATAATTGTCTCCCCATGCTGACCGATCTTCATACACTCACTAATCATACGATGGGCTTCGGCATTCTCCCCGGGGCTCGCTACAATGGCCTCTGCCGTGTGGAGAATGACCGGGGCGCATATTTAGACGGGTTTTGGCGTGTGTTGACGATGTTTTTTTTGTGTTTGTATGTGCGGAAGACAGAGAGAGAGAGTGGTTGGGTAAAATACAAAACATAATGTTATCTGTACAATGTGATGCAAAATGCAAGATGCAAAACGCGCTGCTTCACCGGCCATCACTTTTAGGGTGCGACTGGTGTCACGTTGTTGCACGCTAGAAAAGTGAGAGCTAGGGATCTAAACATACTGGATACTTTGGCTAACTATGTACACGGCTGCTCTGCTCCGGAAGGGTAGAACACGCAAACGTCTATAAATCTAACAGACAGTATCAGGAACAAACAATGCGGAGCGGAAAACCAGCGAGCCGAAAGAGTGGACAGGATAGTGTCTAAGTTCTAGCACGAGTGGAGCATTCCAAAATGCAGGCAAAAAGGGTTGGGGTTCACATCGAAAACGTGTTCTCCCCCTGTTTGCAGTACTAGACTGGCTGTTGTTACCCTCTTGTGCGGATATCGGTCCCACTTCCGGCTGTTTCTTTTTTGCAGGCGGTGGAACGTCTTCGGCTACCTCCGGTACCTGCTCAGGTACCGCAATCGGAGCGGCTGCTTCTGGTGCTGCGATCGTAACCTCCGTTACGATTTCCTGTACCAGAGTTACTTCCTCTTTCATTTCTGGTATGACGATCGATTCTTCCTCTTCTGGTACCTGCACAATTTGCTGCTGGAGCTGCTCAGGTGGTTCTTGGACCTGTAAGATAGTTTCCTCCTCCTCGAATGCGACCGTTTCGGTAACGAGCGCTTCCTCTTCGATTACGCGTGGCGGTTCCCCCTCACCTTGCTCTTCTACATATGCAACTGAAGTGAGCGTGTGAGACACACGAGGCACAGTACGAACGAGGAAGCAGACGAATGTTTGCGATCAACAAACGAACATATAGAATAGATTATCACAAGGTTTGTATGTATAGTATGCTTTTAAAAATGCTTGATACAGTGTGTGAAAACAGAGTATTAAGAAAATCGACATATAGAGGCAGCTCTGCAAAAACACACAGCTAGGTTACAACTATGGAACCAGTTTGTTTTTGGGATCGTCCAACTATGATCGTCTTTAACGATCTATCTGTTGTACGGTATATCTAACGAAGATTGAAGTGAAATCAACCGCAATACGATACTTACTTTGAACAACGACTCGGCCCTTGGTCGTAGCAGTTCCCATGGAGTTGACGGCGCGGACCTCGTAGTCACCCGAGTCGGCACCACGTACCATCGTTAGTGAAAGCGTGTAGTTCTCAATGCGCTGCGAATCACGCTTGATCGTCAACCGAGCATCGGTCTGGATGGGTTGACCGTTCTTGAACCAGGTCACTTCCGGCACCGGCTCAGCGTAGATCTCCACCTCGAGCGTGAGCGTGGTGTTCTCATCCACATCCGTGTCGACCAGTGGCTTGCGGACCTTCGGCGAGCACTGCACCGTCGTCTTGGCGCTCGTCTCATCCGTACCATGGTCGTTGGTGAACTTTGCCTTGTACACACCCTGCATTTCCGCCTTTACGTCCTTGAGCACGAGCTGGTAGTACAAACCATCCTCCTGGAATTTATACTCGTTGCGCGACTCGGTGATCTCCACGTCGTCAATGTACCACTGCACCTTCGGGCGCGGGTAGCCGTCCGCCTTCACCTCGAGTACGACGTTCGTTTCGCCCTCCTTGCAGGTGAGTGCGGTCAGCTGCTCCCGAACCTTCGACTTGGTGTGCACGCTGACATCCGACTTCTCCGTAACCGTGCCGAAGTCGTTAATGATATCAGCGGTGTAGAGGGCGGTGTCGTCACGATTGGCTGCGTGGATCTTCAGCACGTAACGGCCGTCCTCGGCCAGAATGATGATACGCTTGCCATCCGCCACCACCTCCTTGCCATCCTTGTACCAGCGCACAATGGGTGCCGGGTTGCTCTCGGCCTTAACGACCAGCTCGATGTCCTCCTTCTCGTTGACGACCGTTTCCTCCTGCAGATGCAAGGTCGTTCGTGGTGGCGAGTTGATGGTAAACTCCCAGAACTCCGACGCCTGACTGATTTCGTTCATAGCAATGATCTGAAAAGAAATTAGGCGCATTAGCTTGAAGAACTTCGGAGAGTTATACTTTCGCAATCAATGTTTCTTACCGAATAGTTACCGGCATCCTCCAGAACGGTGTGGTTAAACTTAATAATGTAATAGTTTTCAGCGGTAAGGAACTTGATGCGATCGTCCTCCCGGATTTCCTTGCCGTTGCGGAAGAACCGCACGGTGGCCGCCGGGACGGCGTTCACTTCTATCGACATCTTGTACTGTTCTTTCACCATCGCGGCCATGTCGTGCGGCTTAGTGATGGTGGGAGGCGTCTTCACAACCAAATTGATAAACGTGGAGTCTTCGCCGAGTTCGTTTTGGGCCACAATCGAGTAGGCGCCCGCATCCGACGGTTGCACGTCCTTGATGACGAGCGACACAGACTCGGCGTCCTCGTAGAGGAACTTGTACCGACCACCGGGCTCGATGATCGTACCCTCGTGGCGCCAAACGATCTCCGGCTTCGGATAGCCCTTGACCTTCATCTCGAGCAGCGCCTTGCCGCCGATTCGGGCCAGCGCTTCCTTCGACTCGACCTCCAGGTGTGGTTTGGATGGTTCCTGTATGAGCTGGTTCACTTGTCCCTGAACGGTCAGTTCAGCGCTACACTGGATATTACCCGAGGACGTCGCGGCAACACAAGTGTAAAGTCCAGCATCTTCGGGCTTGACGTGCTGGAAAACAAGCGCCAGCGAGTCGGAATCATCCGCCATCAGCACCTTGAAGCGTTCCTCCGGATCGAACGCCACACCGTTCTTCTTCCACACGAACTTCGTCTTATCGTCCAAATTGTCGAGTTCGGAGAACAGATCGAGCTGGTCGGCCACGAGCAACTGGGCCTCGGTCTTGGTGGTACCGAACTTGTTCCAGGCCGTGCACGAGTATACACCGCAGTCGCCCTTGTGCACTTCAGGTATGATCAGCTCGTAGTAGCCGGTGTCCGCATGGTCACGGTTGATCTTAATGCGCTTGTCGGTGTCCAGAATTTCCTTATCCTCCTTGCAGCTGTTTCAAGTCATCGTTTAAAGTCGTTTTGGAATAAAGTTAAAGAGCGGATACATGCAGTTGGCAACATGCACTCATCTATAAAAGCTCATCTACGGTTAGGTCGGCACTATGTGGCACACACCCTATACTTACAATCGAACCTTCGGGGATGGATCACCCTTCACCTTCACCATGAAGGTCAGGTACGTCTTCTCAATCACCTCGGTATCCTTCAGCTGAATGGAGAATACCGGCGAGTTGGATTCCGACATGGCTTTGCGCTGCTCTGGTGTCACTGCGTACGCATACACGAAAGGAAGTGTTGTTAGAAAAGCTTTGTAGCGGTGTTTTGAAAAGCGAGCTGATACTTACGAGTTTCAACAATGAGCTGAGCCGTACAGGAGGCATTCTCGGTACCGTTGATGGCACGTGCGGTGTAGATGCCACTATCGGTCTCGCTGCAGTGCTGAATCTCGAGCGAGTACGATAGATCATCGTTCTCCTTCGTGATGACACGGTCAGCTAGACGATCGTCTAGCGGCTTGTTGTCCTTCAGCCACTGTACGTTGGACAGCTCGTCCACTTGCACGGTGAACTTGGCATTTTCACCCGCTGCGTGAAGTAAAGTTAAAAGTTATCATCCATGGTAATATACATCAATGTGTATTTGAAGATGAATAGTGCAATTTTTTTTTCGAGGAGTTTTTCTCAGGAAAAAAGGTTTGATATCAAAAAGAGTTTCTTCATACTGTTCCAAGAGCAATGAAGAACGGGAAAGATTTAAAAAAAATTGTTTAAAAATATCGACTTGGCCCGAAGGAAAAGGACGGACACAGAAGCGTCACAGCGTACGAGACACAGGGTGGGACAGAACATTTACATCAAAGATAAAGCAGTGGAGGAGAGATAATTGAAGCATATACTCTATAAAGCTTGTATCTACAAAAGCGGTACGAATTGTTCCTCTGGAAAATTATCGAAGGGGAGTCAAAGTTTTTTTTTGTAGAATATTTTAAACGACTAGTCTACGGATTTCATCAATGACCTAAAGGTCTTAGTCGTAAAGCAATAAGACAAGGGACTTGAAAAACACTACAATGAAAGCGCGGAAGCATTTGTCTTGGCTAGGTAACGATAACTCTTGTACTCTGTTCGATGCCTAAAGCCTAGAATAGTCTACAGATATCGTCCTTCTAGTGATGATGATCATGGTGATAGATTTGCGTGGAGCCCCACTCGTCCTGCTGGATGTGTTTGACAGTAGGAAAGAACGACAGATGAACACTTACGCTCCACATTAAGACCACGGATCGGTTTGACGAAGTGCGGCCGAATGTTGGTCGGTACACGGAGCTTCTTCGTGTTGTTCGTCGACATCTTGGACTCGTGGCGCGTCTCTAACACAGCTAGTTCTTTCTCTTGAACTGTTGTATGAGTTGCATTTGTAGTATGTGGAGGCATGTAAAATCAGGTTTGTAAGATTGAAGTCAGAGGTGAGTGTGGTTTGAGGTAGCGTGTGCGGTAATGTGTGTTTGTGATAGTAAGCCAACCATTAGGCGTTTATTGTGTGTGTGTGTGTGTATAGTGTAGTATGTCGAGGGAAAGAAAGTAGAAATTAAACAGAAGCAATCCATTAGAAAAAAAAGAGTGTCAAAACATTGAACAGTACAGGAAACGTACAACAGTCCGACAGAGCATTGTGAGAAATGGTTGATCAGCACGTGAAGGAAATGTAATGAATGATAAGTTAGTTTGTTAGGTAGCTATGTATCAAGAAAACATACGATGCGAAAAATCTTGTGAACATCATCATTCTATCGGATAATACCGTAATTCAATGTTTCATACACCGCCGAGCCATTAGTGACAACGAAGACAAGCACACTAGACAAACATAGGACAATGCAGCGATCACCCGGCAGATGTCGTTCAAAGATTGACGAAAAACATTTAGACAATTTTGGTTCCAGGTTGCAAGGTCACTTATGCACACTACATTGCATTGGTGCGTGGTTATGACACAGACGTCGACACACAACAGACGCGAAACACGTCTGCTAGTAATTTCGCCTCTGTACCTTCCGTGGTGTGGCTCCTGCGCGAGGAGACTCGCGATGAAGAGTATCGCGAACTGTGCTGATCCTCCATCCTGCGCTCCTTCTCAATCAGCACTACGTTCGGGTCGGCCGTACAGACACGCGCACCGGTCACTGGATCCTCGACAGTATACTGATACTCGTAGACGGGCTCACGCGGACGTTTGTCTTCTTCCTGCTCCGGGATGATGATGCTGTCGAACTCGCCCTGCTCAGCCTTCACGATGGTATCCTCCGCGTACAGGACGGTTTCGTCCGCCTTCTTGCAGATGTTCTTGATACCTTTTAGCTTACGGTGCGCAGCCGCTATCGAAAAGTCCGGATCGGGTTCGTTAATCTCACCGTCGAAAAAGGCTTGCGTTTTGCGCTCTAGCTCGTCCGTATTAACTACGAGCTTACGGGTAATCTTTGGGGGTGGTGGTGGTGGAGGACGCTCCTTCTTTATAAACACCTCAATCGTAGCCTGATAGACCGGTGGAGGTGGAGGATCAAAGAATGTAGGTAGCTGAAGTGGTGGTGGAGTACGCTTCTTTTCGTCGCGCCCGTCACCGTTACCGTTGTTGCTACCGTTTCCACCGTTTTCGGAACCTTGGTCTGCTCCCTGCTGTTCGGACGAATCAGCTCCTCCTCCTTGATTATCCTGTCCACCAGATTCTTGGCCCGATGATTGATTGCTGCCCGTATCTTGCCCGGAGCCGGACGTCGTTTGGGAGTTGTTACTTTCACTGCCCGATGCCGCACTGGCGGTCGCTTTCGTTATCTGAGGAACTCTTGGCTCGGTGCTTGTCTCTAGCACCGACTGTACCAGGTTTCTTGTGGCCGCAATCTGCTGAAGAAACTCCGAGGCGGTTTCGTTGATCTGCTGGATCTCGCGAATGCTACGTTGCTCGAACTTGCGCCTTATCTCCTGCTCCTCAAGTTCCCGGACACGCTTCGCCTCAGCTAGGGCCGCCTTTTCGCGGGCGTATATTTCCTCTAGCTTACGGTTGAGTGCCTCTTCGCGGGACTTTTGCTCGACGGCACCCTCAACGGATTCTTCCGGTTCTTCCGAAACCGCCGAAGGTGTAGCGCGACCTGTTCATACGTGCGGTTGTATCGGTTTGCGTACCGGTTATCGTGATGACAAAGCCGTTGAATGGTGAAAACATATTACAAGAATGAAAGGAAGTATGTACAGTGATCATCGGACCCTAAATCTTAAAAACTAAAAATTATGTGCATAACGATCGATGAAGAATGGTGAGTGTGAAATGAGATAAGCAGCGAAAAAGCGCACTAAACCGGCTGAAGATAGTGTGAGAGAGAAAAAGAAGGAATGCCAAGAAAAAAGTTTCAAAAATCACTTACCTTTCCTGGTAGTAACGGTTTCTACCTTTCGGACACTCTCACTAGCTTTCTGGGTGGTCTTTGTTTCAGTCTTCTGTTGCTGTACCTTCACGGAATCATCAGTCTTCTTTTCCGACGGTTTCGGTGCCGGTTCGGCTACTTTCTTGGGTGGCTCCGGTACCTTTACCGGTTCTGATACCTTCTTCGGTTCTGTTACCTTCGGGGGAGGAGATGACTTCTTCGGAGAGGAAGCCTTCTTCGCCGACTTTGGCGAGTCTGGGCGACGTGAAGGCTCCTCGGTCTTAACTGGTTCCGGTGCCTTTTGTGGAGGTGGAACAGCTTGTTTCGGTGCTGCTGCCTCCTGGGGTTTTACAGATTCTTGCACGGGTTTGGGAGTTTCAGTAGGCTTATTTGGTTTCGATGGTTCGGGAGTGTTCACTAATTCAGTAGCCTTCGAAACTTCCGGTTTCTTGACCGTTTCTGGAGCCTTGCCTGCAGTAGCAGCAGTCTTGGTTTGTTCCACCTTCTTAGGTTCCGGAACATGCTTCTTAACTGGTTCAGTTGCTTTGGGCTGCTCTACAACCTTTGTCACGGATTCGATTGGTTTTTTGACAGAGTTTGCAGGCGTCACTGGTTCAATAGATTTCAAAGATTCCGTCGGCTTTGATGGCTCAGTAGGTTTTGCCGATACAGCGGGCTTAGCTGGTTCAGCAGGCTTAGCTGGGACGACAGGTTTTGCCACATCAGCGAGCTTCGCTGGTTCAGCAACCTTCGTTTGCACTACGGACTTCGCAGGTTCAGCTGCCTTCGTTTCCAAAGTGGGCTTCACTGGTTCAGCAGGCTTTGTTGGCACAACGGGCTTCGCAGGTTCAGCAGCCTTCGTTTCAACAACGGGCTTCGCAGGTTCAGCAGCCTTCGTTTGCACTACGGACTTCGCTGGTTCAGCAGCCTTCGTTTCCAAAGTGGGCTTCACTGGTTCAGCAGACTTTGTTGGCACAACGGGCTTCGCCGATTCAGCAGCCTTAGTCTCCACAGCGGGCTTTGCACGCTCAGCAGCCTTCGTTTCAACAACGGGCTTCGCAGGTTCAGCAGCCTTCGTTTGCACTACGGACTTCGCTGGTTCAGCTGCCTTCGTTTCCAAAGTGGGCTTCACTGGTTCAGCAGGCTTTGTTGGCACAACGGGCTTCGCAGGTTCAGCAGCCTTAGTTTCCACAGCGGGCTTTGCACGCTCAGCCGCCTTCGTTTCAACAACGGGCTTCGCTGGTTCAGTAGCCTTCGCTTGCACAGCAGGCTTCGCTGGTTCTGCAGCCTTCGCAGCTGGTTCTGCAGTTTTCACTTGCTCCACGGGCTTAACCTGTTCGACCGGTTTCGAAACCTTCGCTGGTTCAGTAGCTTTTACCTGTTGGGCTTGCTTTGCAGCTTCTGTGGGTTTCACAGTGGTTGCCGATTCCAGAGGCTTTATAGGTTCAACCTTGGCAAGTTTAGCATTCGACTCCGCCTTCTTCGTATCCTCCAGTGGCACCTTAGGAGACTCGGGTGCTTTCTTAGCTGGTTCTTCTTTCGGTTTATCAGCAGTCTTGAACGGAACGGCAGCTTCTTTCTTCGGCGACGGTGACTTCGGAGACTTTGGTCTCTTCGATTTCTTGGGTGAGTCAGGACCTTTGTCAGACGCCATCTTAGCAGGTTGTTCCGTAAGTTTAATCGGTTCTGGGATCTTCTTTCGCC
>JXWZ01004459.1:0-11835 GCA_000956215.1 Anopheles farauti No. 4 | reverse complement strand
CAGAACTACACGAATTGTAAATCACTCGCTCGCGCTGGTCTCATTTTACGTCCGAGTGATGCTGCAATTGCACATTAAACATACGGTTAAATAGCACACACACAGGCTCGTAAAACGTTTGCAGCGACGGAGCGTTCGGAGCGAACGATGCGAAAAGATTTAAGTCCGAATAAAATGCCATCATCACCTCCGATTGAAGCGCGCCGTTCTTAAAGAGCGCAACACCGTCGGCGACGTCGGCCGCAGGGTTTATCCCGTAATTCGCAGCACGCAGCACAATACAGGTGCCTCTGCGCCCTCATTTGCGTAATGGGTCATAAAAAGTAAAATTTCACCGCCCCGCCCAGGTGGTTGTAAAAAGCTTCTCAGGGTGGATTTAAAATCTGTCTTGCGCTTTCTGCGGCTACTGCTGCTGGTCCTGGAAAGGAGGTACGAAACATCGACAACCTTTGACATTTGTGACACACAGAGCGCACCGCTACACCGTACCGTAGTTAGGGCGGAAGCCTGTTGTAAGCCTGTTGCGGGTGGCAACTGTTGCCGTCGAGGGGGTCGAGCCAAGGAATTTCACACGCCTTGGTACGTCGGGTTTCGCGCGCCGTGCTCACAAGTGGTGGTTTTATTGTCCCAGCGGCTGACATGCTCGCGGTTACATGAAATTTCTCTGTAATTCTGCGAACTTTTTGGCTCCACCGGCATCGTGCGGTGCGTGGTGCGGCGTTGTCTACGATGGTATCGTCACCGTTTCCGCGCCTTTTCCCGTCTTCCTTGTCGTCAACAAGTCCGACAGTTGGACTTGACGGAGGTGGATGTGTTTTTTTTTTTTTTTGGTGGGTCCGTTCCTCCGTCAGCCGCCAGTGCCGCGGCGATACCTATGTTATATTTATACGTATGGGAAAATATGTTTTATGGTTTCGGGGTGGTTCGTCGACAAAACAAATTCGTCGGAAAAGCCCCGCACGCTCGTCCACACGCGGTCGTTTATTTAGATTGCAATGGCATCGGCGAAACCGACGGCGCACATCTTGTCCACCGCCAGTGGCAGTGTGGGCCAGTTGGCGGCCATGCCCGGTTGAGTGTGTTGTGAGAGTTTGTTTGACAAGCGCAACTGCGGCGACCAGCTACCGGTGTGCAGCTTGTGCAACGATGCACTTTTCACTGCGAGATGCGTGTGTCCCCGCGGACAGGGCACAGCCAGACTGGCTGGAGTGGAGGGCTTTCTCCGTCCCGTCCGCCGCGCGGTACGCGAAGTGACGCGTAGAGCGCGGTAATTAGACGATGATCGGTCGGTGATTGCACTTTGTTTTGCCCGCCGCGAATACCGCAGCTATTAAGCCGGTTATCCACCAGCCCCCGGTCGCGCCCGGTGATGTTTATAATAAGCCAGTAAAAAATAGTATGCGAATAGATCATAAAACCGGCAGCCAAGCGGCCGACTCAGACATTGGAGGGGACTGCGCGTGCTGCAGCGCGGTCGTAGATGCCATCGATGCTGATTGGGGGTGTGGAACCTCGTTTCCTTCCCGCGAGTTCCCATTGCTCTTTCAAAGACGGGGCGCGTCCCCGCGTCTGGCGGGCGATGATTTTATATTGCGCGAGAGAGAGTTTTATCTCTTCACTATCCTTCTTTCCATTCGTCGTCTGCGACCCCGCTTCCGGCGTACAGGTTTACAGAATAGTGCGATCCACCAACAGCACCGCCAGACATGTGTGGAACTTTTACGACGATCGCGACCAAACCGACCCCAGACGACAGATATTACGTTCCCTCCACCGGGTGTCGGTCGCCTTTGCCGCCGTCTCCTGCACCTAATATCACTGGCCTATTTCTATCCGGCGTTCCTTTGCGCACCGCTACGTTCCGATTGCCAATGGAGTGTGAAAATTAGCCATTAGAGGGTGCAGGACATGATCGACTGGAAAGTGGGAAGATAATCGCAGGCGCACTTGTCGTACCACGTTTCGGAGCGATCCGGTAATCTGGCGGTGTTTATGCAAATTTGGCGAACCTTTAATGAGCGAGTCGCTTGGTGTGATGTGAGATTGTGCGATTCTTTTAAGTGATCATTTAGAAACTAGCTTCACTTGGTTCGACGTTGGAATGGTAAACCATTTGGTGATAGAATATCAATAAGTATGACTATATCCGTCTTATACCATAAACAAACGTGTATAACTAATTTATTGTATGTACATGTTTTCCGATTTATTGACTTATTTGCTTATAAATTGACTTATTTGTTTATTGCTTATTTAAATTATTAGAGACATAATACAATAATAACACACTTACACATGGGAATATAATAGAGCGGTATTACAATATTTTATAGTAAAGAGAGCTTTAAGAAATAATTTCTATTCTATGTTTCCAACAAATTCTTTTGAAGTCATGTAATTTTCATAACCAATTAAATCATGCAGAGGCATTGGAGTAAAAGATACAACAAATAAAAAATTAGTAAATAATCTACGGCAAATTTCATAAAAGCCTCGAGGCTTTTCTGTAATTGATGGTGCTCTAAGTAAGATATTCGATTTCAGTCGATTTTACGATCAGGTTTCATAATGTTAAACGTTCTTACCGTTTTGTGGAAAATTTAGCAATGTTGAATATCAGTTTATTCAGTACAAGTACATATCACCAACGAGGACATTGGAATTAGAAAGTTGTTTAGATACTACACAAACTTTCGGTGGTAAAATAGTACGATTTTTACCACAACCGATCATATATATGTCTAAACAGGCACGCTGCAAATTTAATGAATGAAGTTAAGTAGACTAAGTAATTGTGCTTATTTTACAAAAAAAATATTCGTACCATAAGGGAGGAAAGATAAAATTTGTTATACCAAAATGTGTGCTTCTAATGATGCGTCGTATGTTTCGATATTGTAATTTGTTTTTAAACCACTTAAAACCCAGCAATTAGTTTGCTGATTACAACTCACCTCTTAATCACGTTGATGCTATTACCAATAATGGAAGGAAATTTAATCCCCTACTAGCTACCATCCTGCACGGGATGGTTCCATTGGTAAAATGATACCAGTTAAAGTGCGGGACGAAATTAGAGCAACCGAGCACTGTTATGGCCAAAAACGATCGTGTGAAATCATGATCGCACGATGAGGACATGACATGAGTTATGCGGAGTTTATATGTGCCTGCATCAGCATCAGCGGGATCGACGACGGGGAGAATGTTCCAGACTAGGCGAGGGAGGTGGGTGAGTGTCTCGCCGGGTGTCGGGCGTACCGAACACCCCCAAAAAAAACCCCCAGACAGTGCTAACCTCCGCGGTGGCAGCCCGATCGTTCGGCTTCCCGGCACCCGGCGTGTCGCTGTTAATGTTGCATGCAAAATTAGATTTATTACGCATTCGGATTAGGATTAATGATGACTAGATTGCGGACATCGCTGCGCGTCTGTGCCTCCGACGAGCATTCGCATACCGCTGACCGTGCGAGCGGAATAAGCGGGGGAGAGAAGCGTGCGAAGCGTGGAGGTGATGTGCCTCTCTCGATTCTATGAAGATACCCTTACCTGGGGGACAACAATTTGAAGTTTCTGGAAGATATGAATACCCCGATTCCTGGAACGTGAAGCTACCAGCCTGGCACGGGATGACCAGGGCAGAGATTTTAAGGGACAAAGTGAAAACGTTCGCCCACGTCGAGATGCCTTAGATAAGCTGCCCAGATCGTAAGGGACGGATAATATGCCGTGCGAATTAGGGTCTCGCTAGGCGGAGACCGACGGGGCTGACCGGCATGACACATGTAGACCACCTGCCGTGACAGCGAACGAGGGTGGAGACCGGTGCGGAGACCGAAAATACCGAACATTGGATACACGATGCGAATAATAAGAAAACAGCCCGAAACGCAAGCATACGCACATGAAGCGCTATATGTAGCGCTTGTTTTTTTTTTTTTTTTCGGGGGTCTTCCGTCTGTTGTCCGGAGCTGACGGGCCGGAGGGGCGTTTGCGGGATGGTTTGCGACAACGAAACTCGAGTTTGAGTTTCTCGTACACACTCGTTATTGGACACCTGACCACCCGCAATCCTGCTTTTTGAGGCATAATAACGCCAGCATGCAAGCAGGCGGGGGCCGACAGTGGAGGCAAAAACCTCCCGCCCGAGCGTTAAACAACGCAACAAGGACGATGGAGCAGCAACCAAGAAAGCGACGATGGCGAAGACGGCAATGTTCCTTCCCCTTCCCGGGGGCGAGGTGGATGGCGTATATAATTTCACTTGCATTAATTTGGTTTTTTGATTTATTGCAACATCAAGCCGTCAAGCCACCAGTCCCGGCGGCCTGTGGTTGGACATCCCCGGACCGAGGTTTCGTGTTGCGACGTTGTTGGGTTTGGGGTTTTTTGTTCGTGCTAGGTTAGTTGGGTTAAGTTTTGTTGCCCCGCACGTAATGACTTACGCCCTCGACAAATCGGGTGTTTCGGGGGATCGGGGCGGACAATTGGGTGGACAATTTGTGTGTTTCTGTGCGGCTCGAACAACCGTATGTAGTTGCCTGGCTAGCGTCTAGACTATTTTCCGAAACATCAACCTAGCAAGGTGTGTGGTATGTTGCGGTTGTGGCGATAATTTGCGCTAAAGAACTTACTTTACGCAAACAATTAAAAGCTCGTTCAGCACAACCCTAAACAACACTTGCGGGTTTGGATGAGTGTGTGTGTGTCCATCGGTCTGACCGTGTAGGTTACGCTGTACTAGAGCGTACGGGACTTGCCTCCAAGCTGACCCCCGGTGAGTGGTCGGTCGAGAGGATGCGCGAACATAAACGGACCACCAAACCAGCTAGGTAGAGTGAAGTGGACACACAATAAAGCACCATCCAGCACTCGATGCTCCTGTCCGGTGCGGAAATTATGCCAAGTGTTATGCAATGCCAAACTGACCGAAAGCGAACGAAAACACCCCATTCCTTGTGAACCTGTTCCCGGGTGCGTAACGCGAACTGCACCGAACAATCCGACCATGGACCTTGGGTTCGCAGTTATGCTTTATTATTTCGTTTCGCTTTTTTTTTGTTGTTTTACCACCTTTTCACCTCATATGCGTTGGAGTTGGGAGAGTTTGGCAACGACGCACTTGTGACTCAACCGGGTTGGGATTGTGGGAAACGCGCCCGATCGCTTCCGAAGGGGCTACTTTGTGACTCAACACTCGAGTCGACGGGAAAGTGGCCACATTTCTTCGGCATGAGCGAGTTTCGAGACAGGCAGTAAACAAAAGCGCGATAAGTACTTCTGTCCTAGCGGTTCTCGCGTCAGAGGGCAAGAACATTAGCACGTTGAGTAGGTCGTCGCTGATCGGCGGGGAGAAGTTGGGGGAAACCTAACAAGGAAATCGCTGAACAAACATCTTTTCGGTGTTGATATTTAGACAGGTTTGTTAAATTCAGTGAGTTTGATAAATTACAGCCACTCAATAGTGGTTTTTGATATGTTTTATTTCCCTAACGTGATGGTAGAATATTGTACATACATCCAAGCCAAACACTAGCTAAATTTAAAACATTTTTACAAATTTTTAATGACAAATGTTTAATCTTATCCGAGAAAACTCGTCTATAAAAGCTAAAATCCAGCAATAAATCCAGCAATAAATCCAGATTGTAAGAATATTTCAGTATTGCTTTAAAAGTAGAAACCGGTGTTCTTAACGAATGATGTTGTTCACTGTTTTTTATTTGATATATCCTTGTTCGATTGCACAGCCGAAAACATGACTACATTGTTGGATTGTTTTATTATTTAATCTGTATTTATCTTCAAGGCGCATTCTAAAAGTCGACGAATGAGGGCGATATTAATTTAATTAATATTAATTTTGTTATCGGGTTACGACATGCTCATGAATTCTCAATTTGTAAGTGATTATGTCAGAATTAAAATCGATTTTTTATTAAATTTTTATTATCGTTCATACTGATTCGGTTCTTTTAATTATTCGTTGCTGAAATATTACCACAGATCTCTTACACACATTAGAAAAATATACAATTTAGAAACTAAGCAAATTTATTTTGAGGAAAAAAGTTGTTTTGTTTATGTTTCGTTAATTAGCGTAAAAGAAAATACTGAAACAGAAATCAAGCCGCATTAAGAAATTCTATCACGCCGTAGTGATATCACTTGGAACGTGTTGAAAATACCGCTGAATGCCAATAAGGAATGAATTATCTACCATTCTCGTCTACCTTCGTACGTCGGGAGTCTCTATACCACGCAAACCACATGTTGATCGAAGGCAATAAAAGTTGTTTAACAACGTGCGAGACTCTATCCTTTAATCATTTGAAAACGCGAAACAACGCGCAACGAGCCATCATCCATCCCTATAGGTTATGTGGTCGCTTTCTTCTCGCAACACCGGTCGAGTCTCGCATCGTACAACGGTTGTGGCTGAATCTAAACGCACGGGTTCAATCGCAAGCCTCACCTTATTCCTCCCACTACCGAAAGAACACCTGTTTCGGTGCAATAAAATTCACTTTTCTGCGTTCACACATACGTGCGTTTGTATTGAAGGTGTCCGCGGTTCGGGTGCAGCTCCTTGCTGGCACTTTCGCACACCGCCACTGTCGAAGGTGCTTGTTCGCGGGTAATTTACTACACCTATCAAGAATTGCACGCCGATAAATCTCGCGGTCGCACCGCAGCCTTTTTGTACTGTCGAGGAAGCCTGCATTGCCGTTCCGTTTGTTCCGGGAGCATTTGTCCAGAAGCGCCCTGTTCGGGGTGGACGATCGGTTCGGAGGGTGGCCAGAGCTCTCTGGAGGAGGAGCACCGGTAGTGAAATTCCAACAGGCTGGCCGAGAGTGAAATGTTACGGAGGCACAATCGCGGGAAATCTTTCCACAAAGCATTTGCAACGGTTCATGGTGTTATGGCAATGAGGCGTAAAGTAGATGAAGACTGAGCGTCTTTGGAGCAGGCTTGCAGTGCATTTGTATTCAGTAGACATTTTCCAAAGGTACTATTTATCGGTTTTATTATTTTTTTTAATAAACATACATGGCAGATATGCATTCAAATTTATATTATTTTGTTTTTTGCTAACATGTTCTAGGGTTTCTTAAACTATATACATTTATTAATATCGAAGCTGAATGAAACGTTAAAAAGATCTACTTCAATTTGTTGAAGCAATTTTGATGAACTTGCTTGGAAATATTGACATGAAGAAAGAAATCGTTAATAAAATGACAATTTTTTTTTCGAGCTGCTTCGTGGTGTAAGTAATTAAAATATAGATTGGCTTATAATTTTTGAAGATTTTGGTTACTATTAATTATGCTAATGATAAAATAAACCTATATTTTAGGAATTTAAAAACAATTTTGTCGATTTTTTAAGGTCATGACTTATCTGCTATCATTATGAAGTACGATTTTTTTTGTCTGCATGTAATATCCTTGTATAACTCATATTCACATAAATCATAAATCAATCGATTTAGTAAGGGTAACAGACCACTACTAATGGTTCTTTCATGACGTTCATTAGGAGCACAATTTTCCTTGCCAAAGTTTGCTCGAGCGCAGCCAACAGACAAGTCGTCGATTGTGAGCTGTTCGGAATCCCTTTAGATGCTTTAAAACGCTCAAAACGGTGGAACCTGTTGCGCTCGAGAGTGGGTGGTACTGGGTTGGTAGTGATTTGTGCATAGACCCATGACCCACGGTGCCCGCGCGTCCCATCCCTGGCGGGCGTTTGTAGCATTGTAGGAGACGTGCCCGTGGTTGCTTGGATCTGACACTGGAAGCGACGCTTGCTGACTGGGGACTGGCATCTTTGGCACGAGTTTTTGGACGATTCCGCGCACGCTACATACCAGCGTCGTAAAGCTAAAGGGAGAGATATTTTATACCATTGGCATGCATGTTGTTGGGCTCATCGAATGTCGCGTGGCGTGTACGACCCAGCGCACGATTCAGCGACAACGCTTCAAAGATCGGTACCATACGCTCCTTTGTACGGTCCCTTCACCGACGGGCTTAACGGGAGTTAGAAATTTGTACACACCTTCGCAACAGTTCGCGATGTAGTGAAGTTGTTGGCACTGATTGGCTCCCGCCAACCCCCTGTGGGGGTGAATAGCTGTTGCGGTATGTTTGTGGCCCTGGCCCTTTGGTGACTTGCGTTGTCACGTTTTTCCCGTGCAGAATTGAGCGGTCTCGTTGAACTTGACCTTATTAGTGGACGCCGCAGCTGGTTTCTTGGGGACGTTTTAGGGGGTGTTTGACACTATCTGCCTATTGATCGCAGATTGTATCGTTCAGGAGTTTGTGCTTGTGCGTAGAGTGCTGAGCGATTGCACAAATTTGTTGAGAAATTTCATGCTCCATAAAGTTAAATGAGTCTGTGTGGATGGATGCAAAGAACTGTGCTTGCAATGTGACTACATGATGTGTCAATTATCGTTTCCCACAGGTGGTAATTGTTGCTATATTGCTTAAGAAAAAGATAAATTGTATAGATGAGGTTTGAGAGATTTTCAAGTTTATATTAAATCCATATACTAAATAAAATGATACAAAATAAAGATGATACCATCTCAGGAGCTGTTATGATTACAGCCAAAAATTAGAAAAAAATGGACACAAATTTGCATCCTTAACGACTCGCATAATGAGGGCATATTTTACGTTTAATAAGCGCTCAATTTGCAACATTGCATCTCATTTTGCTTCCTCGTCTCATCCACTGTTTCGCCGTTGCCCTTTTCGGTTCACTTTCAAACTGTCCGGCACCGAAAAAAGGTCGTCCGTTCCGCGGCTAAGACGACGGCGAGGTTCGCTGAAATGCGATTATACTAAAAGTGCATGAAGCATTCAGTGAACTTCGGACCGTGTGGTCAGTGACGGAAGGCCAGTGGTGTGGAGGCAGCAATCCCATCGGATCGATGTCGGCGGCACCTTGCGTCGGTCGCCCGCCTGAGACTGCAGTGTCGGCGCGACGCCGAGTCGGCAGGCGGTTTTCGGTGCGCAAAAGCTGAGCCCGTGAGTGTGAACGGTAATATTTTATCGCCGACATGCACATGAATAATATTATAAATGCACCCGATGAACACACAAGTGCACCGCGCGATGGGCGATGAAACTTTAGCTGTTTTTTTTATGTTGGTCTTACTTTTTGCTGTTGCACTCGGTACGGAAACCAGGGAGCTGAGGGTTCTGCTTTAGGGTTTCCCTGCAGACGGGCCCGTTTTTGCGGGGTCCTTAGCAAATGGGTAGCGCTGTTCAGCAAAGTTGCGCCTGTTAGTTGGAGCGCGGTCCAGCGTTGAACATGCTTTGGTAGCCCCGGAACGGTAGACGGACGAGACTCACCGACGTCGGTCGGTCGTAGTTGAGCAGCGCAGCGAGCAAAGGAAGCGTAACAAATCCCGTCAGGTTCTGCAAATGTCTTGTCGTCGAAGGCACCTTCATCTCGCGCCTCGGTTTTGCCGTGTGCGGATGAGCGCCTACATAGGGCCGTGTTCGGTTGGGTGGAAAAACCGTCGGCTAAAGATGATCGCCCGTGGTTTGGGAGTTTATGTTTCCCATGAATTGCTATTCATTCGGGAAGGAGTAGAGCAAACTTGGATAGAAGTCCGATAATCTGTTTTGGAAGGCGTCGCAAAGGGAGTGAAGTTTGTTTTCGAAGAAATAAAGTAATCACTGCGAAGGATTATTCCATAACAAAGATAAATTATTTTGCAGACTTTGCCCATATTTGCAAAAGCTTCCGTCTTTTCCTTATGTTTGTATTTAACTAAACTTCCTTATTTATTCTTCAAACCTTTCTATGAGTATGGGTGAGTTTCTTTCAATGTACGACTCAATACATACATATTCAGGTTGAAAAAAACAAGTGATTTTCAGCTTAAATCATATAGTACAGAAATACCCATGCCTGAACTGGAAACTTATATGGAGAAATATACACAATAATCAACTTAACTCAAAGGAACGAAGTATGTACTATAAGCTAGTAAATGAAACAATATCAACACTAAGTCAAACGAATTCGAAATAGGAATATCCAGCTCAGACAGCTACGCCACATGTGGAGTGACTGAAACATTAAAACATAAATTTACTGAATGTAGAATAGTTAGAAGATTATGGATAATGCTAAAAGTAATAAAAACTGAAATGGCTATTAAACTTCCAGAATTTGATGAATTAGTAAAACCTGCATTACATAATATAAACAAAAATGATAAAATGATAAAAATTCTTTACATATTTTGAATTACATTCAACTTATAATGGACAACGAAATGGATATCATATAAACGTTAGATCTAGCTAATTTTAGAAACATTATGTTAATATAAATAGTATTGTTTTCATAAAAAAAACACACCTCCATCAATCAATCAGTCGGTCTCTTTTCCTTTTTATCTTCTAAATGTTTTCTTTTTTTTCGTTTTAATGCCGAAAAAGTGTTGACTTCAACAAACATTGTCGTATTAAATGCACGAAAATTTGTAAACTTTTGAAATATTTCTTAAGATAGCAAGTGATATTTTTCAAAGAATTTCAAAGGTAACACGATTAACGAAGCAACATTTGAACGAAACTAAATTTGAGTATTTTAACATTCATAGCATTTATTTCACATTATAGCATTTACGGTACCTTTAAACTAGAAGGAACAATCGTAAAAGTTGATACTAAAGGCTCCAAAATTGTTCCCGCAAAAGAATAATTTTTGCAAATAAAAAGTAATCTTCCAACGCGACGGGAAGGCTGTCAAACTGTGCCAAACCGACGCCAGGTTTGTAGCCGCCGAAGCAGTGCAGAAAGCCTTGAGCTCGGAACCCTTGGCAAGGCCTGGAGTTCACCGCACCTCACCGGGTCGGCTGTAGGTCGTGCCGGGTGTGAGTTGGCACAAGCCGTACGATACAATCAGCACCGGTTGGTGTGTTACGACCGTGTCGAGGACACCGTCAGGTCCTAGGCGGTGCACAAAACGTCGAACGCTCGTAGCGTTTGCCAACCGGTGGCCAACGCCGGTTCCCGAAAGCGGTTGGGAGCCAATGCCAAAGTCCACCACGGACCACCGACGCCACCACCAACGAGCGAGCGCGTTGTGGGCACACTGCCTAGACCTCTGCCGGTTGTCCGAAGATAAACGATGGTGCCTTGACGCTGGCTGCTTGCATTTTCTTCGTGCACTTTCTGAACAAAACGATGCGAAGGGTTATAGCTGGCCTCGCCCGGAGGCGAACACCGAGTGAAGCTTTAAAATGAATGCCGCTGCCCACGGGAAGTCGCAAGTTCCTGCCGCCTTCCGGCCCTGTATGCGCGTTTGAAAAGCCGAACCGCCCCGAGCCGGCACAGCGCTCGGGTGGAACGAAAAAATGAAATATAAATTTACCGAAAACAATACGCAAATAAATTCGATCGACGATTTATTTCCCTACGAGCGGTAGGATTCTCGTTTTCGAAGAGAGGGAGGCAACGGCGCTGTCACTGTAGAATGTGCCGGAATGTCCACAAATGAATTTACGTGCATGAGCGTGTGTGTCTGATTCTGTTCGATGGGTGAACTCGCGGAAGTGCGACCTCCGGGACGGAGCGATAAGATATGGGCCACGGAGTGAAATAGTTTATCCTGGCGATGAAAGCTGTCCGCATCGGTTGATTGAGTTGTACCGCTTTGGGGGCAAGATTCCACAGTTGGGTATTTATGAGTTGAGCGGCATATTGAAGTATGTAGTTTGATTAGAAAACAGTGCCATCTATCGTGAAAACATAATTTACGCACCATTGAAATGTGGTGATAGATGCGTACTTAAGGAAATGTTGT
>JXWZ01004457.1:0-18460 GCA_000956215.1 Anopheles farauti No. 4 | reverse complement strand
TTATTTTACCTCCAAAATCAGTTTTTTACCAATTTTATATCATCATTTATTGAGAATTTGGCCAACTCTGTTTTATTAGCAAACAAAACACAAATAAAACTTTATTAAAAATTAAAATGCATCCGACTTTGTTTTTATTGAAAAGTAATCAAAACTCGATGCAATGTTGTCATAAACTTGATAAAACAAAAAATGTTATAAAGCTGAGATGATAATGAAAATAAACCTATCTATATGCAGGCCTTGCATAAGTAAGACACGATATTTCATCCCACCTGTACGTTGCAGTAATCAATTAAATTGAGATCGGAAAGAAGATAAAAAAAAAACAAACAAAAGGCACTCGGAACAAACGAAAGCAAAATCGAATAAAATGCCTTTCCGTTCCATTCCTTTCCATCAATGCTCGGTGGAATAAAACGCCCCCACGGATACCTGCGTATGTGCGCCGCGTCGGATCCACCGTTTTCTTCATAAAAATTAAAACAAATGCACAACGCGGCACCGCCAGCTCGCAGCCAGGAATGCATTATTCATTAGCACATTCCTAAATGGTGCGAAGATTTGCATTTTACCACCGCCACCCGCACCGGGACGCTACCGGAGCGGCTTCTCGATGGGGAGGCTTTTATGGTGTTTGTTTGTTTTTTTTTTCTCCCTTTTTCCTTTTCGCGAACGTTTACAATTTTGCAATCCATAGCATCTCATAAATGCGAGAGAAGCAAAAAAAAGTGCAGAATGAAACCGGAGCAGGATTCAGATTGGCAATGGATGGGGCGCAGTTTCGTCTTCCGCCGGCTGCTCGGCACACACACACTCACTAACCACATATGCACCGGGAGGGGGGTTTGCAATGGTGCAAACAAGCGGTGCTATGGTTGACGGACCCGAATCCAGCTCCGAGCCGTAAAAGTGTGCACTGTTTATTTTTATTCTGCTGCTCGTATTCGTGTGCATGCCACCGTGTTGGCGAATCCAGCGCTACTGCAGTAATTAGCATCCATTTGCGAGCATCGAGTTTCGTGCTGCCGTCGGCGGGAAATGCGAGAATTTATCAACTATTTCGTTTAGTAAATTATTGAAGTGCACCTCCTTGTCTGCTCCGTCCCGAAGCTTAGCCAGAAGTCACGAGAAAACATGTTTGTGAGCTGCAGCGACATAATTCGCTTTTTATTTGCGCTACAGTCAGCGGGAATGAAAGGGGAGCGTGCTTTTTTCTTCATTTTTGCACCGGACCAGGCATAATCGGTACCATTTTTTTCATTTGCTTTCGCTTCAGCAGAAGAAACGAAGAGAAAAGAGTTTAATTATCATCGTACCATGCCAGGCAGCCGATTGTTTGACATACATTAACTAATCAGTTCCACTCTGTTGTGGCTTTTCAACGTTACTTTACAATACAACGGGCGAACGGAGGCTCATCTTTCATCGGGCAAGCTTATCAACGCACCAATTACTTATGGTTGTTTTGCATCGATGCCACGGTGGGACTGGCTAGGTCAAATTTTTAACACAAAACAAAAATAATAAATAAAAAAAAAATCATTTTAAAATATTTACTTTCCTAAACAAGGATATTCCTTTTTCCAATTTATTCATTTCAAATATGTAATTTTGTTTGCAATATGAATCGAAACTCCAACCAATTTCAACCTATGCCATATGTTGGTTCATTTGTTGTTTTTTCTCACAGTTTTTCGCGTTGCTTTAAGAGCCATTTGTCATCGTAAAACAAGTTATTTACTTTAAAACTCAAAATAAACTTTATATAGTCTTTATTTATGTGAACTTTTTCTTCCTACCACTGAAACCAACTTAAAGGAATCAAACAAAACAATTCAGGTGCCGTCTTTCTGTTGCGAGATGAGAACTTTTTCAATTTTGTTTTTTGCCACATTTTCTCTTATCTGAATATGCGTTAAAAGTTTTCTACGTTAAAAAATTAGCTTTTAATCTTACGCTGTTAATAATAAAATTAAAAAAATACATTATAATATTTTGCTGACAATCTTTTTGATCGCCTTTTCCCCCACCGTGCCACCTAATCCATCACCGCGTCTGTTTGCCTGCCGCTTCTTGAAGCCTTTCGCATGAGGCAGAGGCAAGCATCGCTAAACATGCACTTAAAATCAATCACGGCGCCGGATTACGGCCATTGCATTCTAGCCCGGGACTTGATATCATTTGCTGTTTTATAAACCCACCACAGTTCAATTGGTGGTTGACCTTGTGGCTCGGGGGGTTTGAATTAAACAGTTGGCGCCTATTAATCAAGAATTCGTTCGCGCCAGCTAATGAGCGGATGATTGCGGGACGAGCCATTCTGCTCTGCTATTTCGCATCCTTCCCGGAACGGAAAACACTTTTCGGTAGCATAAAGCTGCCCCTGAAGCTTCCCGTCCGCTCCCCAAATCGTTCGATTGCGCAAACGCACCGCTTATCGCCGCTGGTGGAGCGCTAAACGCGACGGAGTTATTCATAAATCAAACCCCATTCGCCCATTCGTAAGTAACGCTGCGGCTGGAAACATTTCACGTGCGGGCACCGGGAAAAAAAATATGTTGATCGATGCGTAAAAAACTGCGTCCACGCTTTTACGCGCTAGCGATTTTGATAACGCACACGCCAAGCGCACTGATAACGCGCGATCCGAGGTGGAACAAATTGGGTAGAAAAATACTCCCCACCCACCCGCTGCATCCCGTGCGAGCTGGGGAGTTGAGGCGAGTTGGGTGCGTTCGACCGAACCAAACAACCAAAAAAAAGGATAAAAGTTTGGTCTGGTTTTGTGTGGAAACCGTGCGTCGATTTATCATTTCGATCAAAGCAAACACACACACACACTCACATAGAGGCTCACCGAGCGGAAATGTTTGTCAAACAAAACTCTTCGCACCGAACGGCAAAGAATGATGCGCCAGTAAAAATAGCGAAAAACCTTTCTTCTCCTTCCGCAAGCAAAACGATGACACACGGCGGCAACGGGACGGAAGCAACTTCGATTCGATTTGCGATGGTATGGGCGCGGGTTGGGGGTTCGGGGGGAGGGGTATGGAGCGGGAGGCCCTTTCCATGTGGGGCTGCACGATATACGATGCGTGGTCTAGTTAGATAAGATAAGCGGGTGGCACACCGGCGGGTGTCACAGCAACGGCCCAACCGACCAAGTGCGTTCAATGACTGAGGTTAAACTGAGTGCGTTTTCCGATATCAGCAAAGCCGCCCCGGTATCTATGCCGCCATTGTTGTCGGCCATCGGTAACCGATTCACTTCCTTGTTTACCAGGCCTGTACGTGACGAGTATTTTCGTGCCAGCAAATTAATTCCAACGTGCACGGGAAGAGAGTTCTGTAGGTTTGCTTTGGAGAGAAAACTATTTCGCACGCAATGCGTAAATAGACACAAATAAGGTTTGTTTTTGTTGAAACGCCTGAAAATTGATCTTAAATATAATACTAGAGTTTTTAGCAAGCAAGTTATCTGGGAACTAGGATATTGTCAGAACAGATTAAAAGTAAATAATAGAATACATTCCCGATAAGTTTGAATAAAAGAACATAATTTTCGTACTTTGATAGAATCATATCTCAATATAGCCGTTGTCGTCAATAAGAGAGCGTGAAGTAGAGAATAAAGACAAATGACGTTTTGATTTCGTCAAGATTGGAGTCTTATTCCTCCTAAAAATCCTCTGAAAACATACACGAAGGGAAAGTAGGTGGGAAGATTAACGGAAACCTCCAAAATCGCCTTAAACAAAGGATCTTACAGAAAAGGAGATCTTCCCAAATGTACATTGCCCGGACATTGGAGATACTATGTCCCCTGGTATAGGGTTCCAGTTATAGTTGAGTTTTGAATAGAGTTGTATGATGAAACTGTTGGATGGTATTACTCCGATTGTGTTCCAATGTCTTCTTGTGTATTTCCATTGGAAGCAGACATTCTAAGGTCCGAATCCATGCGGTATGCAGTACTCCAAGTGTACTGTCAATGTTTGAATAGTTGTTCCGACATGTTCGCGATGGCGTCATCATATGCACTTGATTAGATCATCCTGAACGCCACACATGCTTTTCAAGTAGATGAAGATATAAGAAACAAGAGTTCGTCTGCCTGACTAGGCGTTGGATAAGAAAAGGATTGAAGACATCCAATAGCTCGAGTCTTCATCTGCTTAACCCTCCATATCCAGTGGCGCCATCTCGTGCGGGATAGCTCCCGAAATGGAATCATTCCACGCACACGAGCGCACCTTTCCGCGTACAACCAATTAAGCAAATACGGTGGCTCCATCACCGATGCAATCAATCATTGTGCTTTGCATCTTTCCATTCTCTCCCGGGCGGCCCAAAACCGCAGGGTCTTAGCAGTTCCTGCCCAAATTCATCTCGCACTGATAATTGATTCCCTCCTGGAAGGGGGTCAGCCTCGTACGGGCCTGGTTTCTCTGGGTGGCATTAACCCAACTTGGGTGTCGGTTCCGAGAAGGCAGCCGTAATTAATCTTGTGCGAGCAGCGAGCCGGCAATCGTTATCAATACGGATCGGACCCGGTGGTTAGCGCAGTGGTTAATTAATAGCATGATATCCCGTGTCAGGTGCCGATGTTCCGGTGGTTGCACTCTTGTTCGAGACCTGACACCGACACCTTGTTCGGGTGGTTGAAAGGAGACTGGCCGGATTGGTTCGTGTATATGTTGTTTTTTTTTCTACATTGCAGCCGTTTAGTTATTTGATGAGTCAGAAAATTATAATTTTACATACCTTCCACACTGACTTTTATCGGCATAAATTTGCACTTAACGCCAACATGAGTATAATTTGATCGACAAACAATCAAGTGTGGTTTGATTAAATGCGATAGCAAATAGTTCACTGAACAAACTAAACCATACAGTAGTATTTTTTTTGTATTCGTTGCTTCAATCGATACCCAAAAGCTATCGTGTGTGATTGCACGTACGCACAATCGACCTCATTAAAAATTATATTAACAAGCTAAATCTGCCGCACACATCATCATCATCATCATAAAGTGGTATCATAATTACTCATCCTCACTGGAATGCGGCGCGATAAGTTCAGCAGCAGGAAGCAGCGCAACGGAACGGGAAAAAAAATACAAATCATCAAACGCATTAGAGACGAGAGCAACCGCAGCAAAAAACACTCGTCAATGCCATCGATCCGGGCTCACACGCGCCCCAACTACCCCTCACAAAATGAGGTCACTCGGATACGCGGCGGCGATAGGTGGGAGGCAGCCAAACCGATTATATAAAAACAAAACATTCCGACAAAGCCAAATGGAAGGAGAAAAAAAGCGCCGGAGAACGCAAACAGTAGCGTTACTGCTGCTGCTGCTGCTGCATGCACCACAAAATGGCCATCGCGACGGGCGCGAGGTTATGATATTTGTGATTAATTGCTATATTTATCCGCAGTGACTGATTCGATTAGAGCGTAACCGATTCGTTCGACCCCAGGCCACTGTGCGAGTGGCTCACGGGGGCCAGCCAGTTCATTGCACGGGCACGAGACGCATGTGGGTGACGCATCAGGTGTGTCTTGAACCGTTCGGTATGATGACTCTATCGAATGCGTGGTGCAACAAGTAATAGCGTCAGAAAGCTGGTCCGGAAGCATCGATTTTTAGCGTCATTCTGCAGATATCTTTCCAATTGATGGAGGATTACGATTGTGCACTCTTTATTTACAGACACAATTTTTGACAACTGCTCCTGGAGAATGAAATATTTCAAGGGATTAAGCAATGCGTAACATGTCTGGTTTTAATAAGTCATTTGTTCTTGATCATGTGACCAGAATGCCGTTTGGCTACAAAATGCTTAATTTACATGATTTATTGATTTATTTATTTATTGTAAAAAAATGTAAAAAAAAATTGCATTGTGGAAAACTGAAAAAAATCACATAAATTAAGAACTTTTAAATTTTGTAGAAATTTTTAAATTTTACTAAGCTGACATGAAAACCACCGTCATTGTTTGAATTGTAGATCTACGTTCTGAATAACTAATTAAGCTTGACTTAAGATGTTTTCTAGAATTATCCCACGAATGATATGAAATATTTCAAAGAAAGCTCTTTCCACTACCAGGATATTTGCCAGTTATCCAAGACGGAACTTCATGGCCGTTGCAAATTCCTTCCGATCGATAAAACAATCGACAACTAGCAACAGTTGGGAACTGACATGAAGGGGATCCCAACGTCAGACGAACACTCGAATCCACCGCCAAGGAGGGAAAGCCAAACAACGACACCGACTCCGTCCCACGATGACGTTTCACCGTGCCTTACTTGCAACCGGAAGCAACCGGCAGCAGTTCGCCGTTCGCCTGAAAAGCACTTGAGACGGGCACGAGTGCGCGCTAGGCGAGAATTTCATTTATCATTGATTGTCGTTCAATGCAAAACCAATCCCGGGACACATTGTAACGCTGGCGGTGGGTGGATGGTTGGGTGGGCTCGGGAAGGTGCACCACCGTCGCAACAGGAATGTGCGCTCGTGACGCTTATCTTTGTTGAAATGGCGAAATTCTTTTCCTCCTTCGCACGGGGCGCGATCGATGGTTATCTGCAATGCAATTACATTCCATTGTGACGGCCGAGGCGTTGGATTGGGGGGTGGGGCTGGACCAGGAAGGAGGAGGGGGTGTTTTCGATGCACCAGATGCATTCCGGTCGGCACGTTCGTGTGAAGTGTGTGGCTGTGTGTTGGTGTGTTCTTTTATGAAAATTGATTACCAATTGTCAGAGTCGATGTAGTCGGTTGGTGATGCAGGTCAGCCGTGATGCAGTCGAGAGGTTGATCTAGTTTTATTGACACACACACACACTCAAGACACGACACAATGGCAGGTTCTCATGCACATGCCCATCCAGTGTGTGTAGGAAATAACGAGCACTAGACCGCTAGGCGGCGTGGTCTTTAAAATAGAGAGGAAAAAAAAATCAACAAGCAATACACAGCATCACTTCAACGAACCGAACAGCAACAAACCAATCTGCTGGCGTTGATGAACACTCAAGTGGCAAACGATGTCCATTTCCGGGTTCCGGAGGAAAAAAAAACAACGAGGGTACACCACGATGCGGTGGGCACAAGAAAACTGCAGTAAACCCACGCACCAGACACCCATCCTCGGCCGCATCTGGGTCGGTGTTTGTGTGCGTGCTTGAGTGTAAACTTTGCACGGAACTGCATCGTTCGCTTTTTCGACACAAAAAAAAAAATCGGTTCGTTTTAAAAAATTCGCACCACTCTTGAAAAGCCACAATGTTCCTGGAGTTTTTTTCTTTTTTGTTTTTGGTTTTGTTTAAACACTCTCACGGATGCACTTTTTCACGGTTAAAGTTTGCCCGGCCCGGTTAGAGGGCAGCTGCCGTGCACGTTAGATGAACGCTATAAAAGGGCGTAAATCTTCATCCGACCAATGGCCACCGAAAACGGGGAAAGGAAAATATGCACACGAAAGCTGTTTCGTTTTTTTTTTTTCGTTTTTTTGTGTATCGAAGCAACGCTCAGCCGGCCGTGCGAAGTAAAAGCGAGCAAAAATATATGCAAAACAACACAAAAAATTCGTAACTATTATCGCGCGCTTGGAAAAAGTGTTGTCTTGTCGAGACAAGTTTATTCACTGCTGGAAAAGAGAGTTGCCCTTCCGTTGCTAGAATGGTGCAACACCAGCGGTATGAATAAAAAAGTATGATCCGCGTTTCGCCGCGATAAACACGGAGGCTTCGGCTTGAGCTTTTGGACGGTGGACAGAACGGCGGCACCATTGACTTTCGGTCACAGCACGGGTTTTTCTCTCAAAAATGTTTTATAATTTTTTGCACGGATCGATCAAAAAAAAAAAAAATACCACGCCGAAGTTTTGTCGTTCCCGGTTTGTCCCGGCCGAATTGTTGCGGTCACGCGTTCACCCTGGTTAGCGTCCGAAACCCGACGATCGGGGAAGGGTTAAAAGTTCAAAGTGCAAAATTTCCACTTTCCGCCGGGGCGCATGTTAAATGCATGTTTTATGAATATTATTGTTCAATTTTTGAGGGGTACGACAAGTTTTTCGATTTTTCTTTTCCTCTCTATTTTGAGCGGGTTTTTATGCCGGAACGAGCGATACTTGCGCTATCACGCCGATCACAAAGCGAGAGATGCGATTTGGTTCTACTTTATTCGCTTTCAAAAAGGCTTGCACATGGAACGTTCACACGTTGGCGAGGTGTATGGACGTGTTTGTCGGGCGGAATGAAAAATGCATGCAGCACTTTCCAGAGCCAAAATGGATCAGTTGCCATTGGAAAAAAATGTATCATAAAATTTAGAACAATGTTTGTTAAAATTCTAAGAAAATATATTTTTAGTGTGCAATTCTCACTCGTCAGATTTTGGTAGCGACCAACCAAAGCCAACATTTGCTGCTTGTGAATGGCTACTGTGATTGAGTAGCGCCATCTGGTGGCAAAAGCACGTAATAACAATTAGAACATCCTAGAGAAAACTCTGCTCCGGAAATAGGATCCAACTCTGAAGAAATTTAATTCAGTTTTTTTTATTTGCTACTTTCGAAGCAATACAAAAGTAACGAGAATGAAAAATATGAGAAGACTTGCTAAGCTAATTGGAAAAGCTTAGGGGAAGCGCTTCTATGGCAACAAAGAGATCACGCAAAAAAGAAAACAAATTGATTGTACCGAAAATTCTTCACGAACACCTGAAAAGGTATACAGACAGCAAAGAAAAAAGCCTCGATACCTTTTTAAATTAAAGCGAAATTTGATAACACTCCCATTAGCTACGCCAACACAAACGATATAGCTCACGCGCTTACCTTGTTTTTTTTTTTTTAATTCTAATTGCAACCCTGATGCTCCTTGCAAAACGCGTTCGAGTGTGTGTCATTCAAAAAAGGTGCGTAATTAAAAGTTAATTGTTTAATTAATTAAGCACATCCAGCCGCTACCGAACGCCCACCCGGCCGGATTCCCGGGAAAGGGAAAAGTCGTTGAAACGAACACAAAAACAAAAAAAAAAGGACAGTCGCAGAGCATCCCGGTACACTTGCCCGGAGCCAATCCGCATCGGATGCTTACGCTCGATTGGAGGGCCATGAAATGTTGTTCACTGGAGTGTGTTCCTCTTGAGCAAATACTTTGCTCCCATCCCATCGCGGTAGGATCGGCGTTCAGGCCTCGATGACAGACGCCGACGAAAGCGGGCGGACTCGATTCGATTGATATTTGAAAGTGCGAAACGAAAACAGCTCGAGGCGGGCAGGCAGACAACTTTTACCATCGGGCGAGTGGCAGGGAGAGGAAGAAAATTGGAAAAAAATCAACTGTCTTCGAGGTGGAGCTGGTTACCTTTTTTTTGTTTTGTTTTTGAACCTTCCAGTGCAAACAAACATCAGAATCGCAATTCGAAAAAAACGAGACGTAAATGAATTGATTGATTTTCGATTTACATTTACGGGGCCGCTCGCTCGGGATGTCGCTTCTAGGAAGCGGCGGTGGTCCTTCCGAGCATTTCTGTGTTGACTTTTGAAACGAAACTACTTGAATAAATAAGCTTATTTGCAGGGTATTTAACAAAAAAAGACTTTTGTTAGCATAATGAATTTTGATACTTATTGGACACTTCTTCAGTGGGCAATGTTACGAATGATATATAAAAAAGTACGACAAAAAAGTTTGTGTGAACGACTGAAATGTCCTATCATATCAATATCACCTTGAAATGATTATTATTATATATTATTTTAATCATCTAGTTTCCTACTAAATTTGAACAATTGGTTTTGAACATGCTCGTTTCCCTTGGACAAAATTTACACTCAAATTGACAAAGCTCCTATATAGAAATCCTGTTCTATAAATACATTACCGCCAACCCTATTTTGACGTGCGAATGCGAAACTTTCCCATCATAAAAAACATCGCGACGGTCTCGCGTCGATTTAGTAGGTCGTAAAGATTAACCAGCATGAAGAAAAAAATATTTAAAACAAATTTACTACCCCTTTGGAAAGGCGGGCTCCGCGAAAATAGCTTCAACCCGAAACGGTGTAGATTATTTTTTTATTAATATTTTCGATGCATCCAGATCATTCATATCCCTAAAGCCCCTACCGCTGGCGCCACGAAAGAATCGTGGTGGCTTATCACGTGCCCATTAAGACTCACGGAAATCGATTTCTTATCTGTGGCCGAATTTTTTGTGTGTCCGAGCACGACAAACAACTCGTAATCCTATTGCAGCGAAACGAAAAGGAGAAAAACAAAGCCACCTACGAGGCTCACGAGCTTGAGCCGAGTGCGCAAAACACGCTAATGCATACGCGCTCGCGTGCGCGTCACCCATGCCAGGGGGTGGTTGGGGGCCACTTTATCGGCTCGTGAGATCGACCGGTCCAATCGGTCAAGCGCCTCGCGATCGTTATCGGGACGAGGGCGAACACCCTTGAAGCGCCATGTTGGCGACTTTGGCTCCCGCTGGGCAACTGTGTGCTGTGTCCGATTTCTGACATTTACCAACACACAAACGTGTGTTGTAGCCCTTCACGTGTGCCCGAGGTCAGTCAGGCGGCGGGGGAGGGCGGAGGCATGAATTCACCTGGTTTTGCTGATTTTTTTTTTCATTTTTGTCCCTCCCCTCCCTCTGGGTTTTTCTTTACTATCCGCGTGTATTTTGGATCCGATCCGGATCCGGGGTGAAGATAAGCTTTACATGTTTTAACTCTTGAGTGAAGGTGAAAACTTTGCAGCACAAAAGCTACACTTAAATTAAAATTAGCTTCTTTTTCGTGAAGAACGATATGACGTAACAGATCTTAACTGTTTTGCCAAACATAATGATTTGTGCGGTCCAATAAAAGTGATACTGTTAAGCGTCAAATGATCCCACGTTTGCTATGATTCGTAGTTTAAATCATTTTATTTTAATGAGCCACAAAAGGTAACAATCACAACATCTGCTTGTATAACAAGAGATGTTATCAAATTGTTTTATCCTTCTCTTACCGAGCCAAATTTAAAAAATATATATTAAAGTCATTTACACTTTTTTTTTATTTACTAAAAAGGAATAACAAAACATCAATATTATCTTAATTAAATATAAGAGACAGAAGAAAAAAAATTACTGCCATCAAAATGTTCGATTAAAAAAGTACAAAAGAAAAATGATTAAAATTCTCTGGATTTCTCTGGAGATGAAATATATTTTTTTTCTAAAACAAAATAACTTCGAATGATAAAATGAAAACTTTCTCTTCAGAAAGCGATAACGTGGTAATATTCTTAACCATTAAACTCAAACAAAGAGCAGCAAAACTGTCTCAACGCAGCTGACGTGCACTTTCGATTCACGCTCGCTGGTCGCACGTCGTTAAAACGGCGCAAATATCGCCGGTTTAATCTCGATCGCAGAAAAAAAAAGTGTTCCGCTCTTGGGTTTAATGTTTTATTGCCCTTCACAGCGTGCCGAACGATCTCCATCAGAGGCTTCCACCCCGTCCTTTCGCCTCGGCAAAGCATGATACACGGTGCGTTGCATAACCTAAGATCATAAAGCAAACCGACGAGACCCGGCCCGACCAAACGGGCACGCGTGCTCGGCGAGGGCGCGCGCTCGCACACGCTTTGGAAGTCGAATTTTGCCTGGCCACTGGCACAACATATTATTTCCTGCGCGTCTCAGTACCACCCACCCACCGCACCGCACCACATCGGGTACGGTGGGGTAATTTTCCCATTCACCAATCAAGCGAACGAGCACGATCTGGGCACTCGCTTTGTTTGCGGCGGTTACCGTTGCCGAGCATAATCTCCTGAAACGCCGCAAAGGTACGGGGAAGTGCGCTTTCACGGTTGGTAGTGCCGGCTGTCGAGGGGACTGATCAATCGATCAAGATGCAAGCAGCGCGAGAAACACTATGCGAAATGAGTGCGCTACTCGCGGGTAATAAGCACGGCCTACCGAAAGGGGAACGGGAACCCATCAAGCGAGTGTCGGTTCCACGTTCCGTCATCATCAGCGGAAATTTCGTGCCATCGACTAGGATAGACACATTTTTGGACACAAACCTTTCCGAGATGTATAAATAAAAAAAAACACTATTGGACTAAAACTTGTTTCCTATGAAGCATAAATTAGTAAAAACAGGGCCTTAATTAACATTAAATTTAAATGAAGTATGCAAAAACACCGCAACAACTAAATGAACAGTTGAAAGAAGCTTCCAACACATCAAATCCCCAGTCTTTATCCGGATATAGAGCCATTCTTGATAAAAATCGTTCAATATCACTATAATACCACTTAAAGTGATGCACATTGCATACCTTTCGGGCGCAGTATCACTAAACCACAAAATTTTCTTTTTTCACCGGTTTAAAATGCTTAAAAGAGTTTAAAAGCGTGTAAACATTGCTGCTCGAATGTGAAACTTTAATGTTTTAGTTTGAAAAGTTTTCAAAACCTTTCCCTTCGCGATCACCATAAAGACGTCTTGAAAAGTTTAATAAATAAAAATTGTTTAATGGATACGATGCTAAAGGAGGTCGCAAAAATTGTCCTTAATTTCCATTTCCTTCGGCGCACACGGTGCATGATCGACACGACCTTCGACGAAGGGCCATGATCTTACATCACCATCGTCCGCTGACTTCCTAACCAGTGAACAGCGTGTCCCGTCCATCGCCCGGTTTGCCCTTTACACGGCACGTAGCTTATAAAAAAAAACTAGATCTCCCGATACGCCAACAGGAAGGACGATCGCCCGAACGAAACCGTGTAATGAAGCAGTAGGTGAAGAAAATTAAACTCGCGCTCGTGCGCACCACCAGTCAAGGTCCTGGTGGCCTCGGGGGCCCTCGGTTCCAGAAAACGTTCGCAAGCGGACGCGTGCACCGGGAGATCGGAAGAATTTCCTTCCATCGTTCGATGGTCCCAATCGGGAGATCGAAAGAACAGCCTATCTTCAACAGCGAATCTCCGAAACCTCATCGGTACGCCCGTTCAGGGCACCTAATCTAATCAAACATTGAGTGCGCACCGACGAAGTGCGTCCGGCTGAGGGTAGGGAAAGGAACCACCAAATTGCCCTAGGCCTTGAACGAAACCGATCAACACAAAAGGCATGATTCGAACGGAGCGAAACTTTACGCAACGGCAGGAAATCGTGCCGAACGTCACCTTCAGGGCCCGCGGTCGGTCAATCATAAGTTATGCTCTCTCGATTATGACGACGGATGAGTTACGGCGCTAGAACACAATCAAGGTGAATTAAAGTGTGAGGCACACTTCTGGTGCGCATTAACATTTCGATCAATTTAGGATCGTAATAAAAACCCTTCCAGTGGCCAGTTGGACGAGGTGACCTTTCGGGCACGGTCTTCAAAACAGGACCGTCCATGTTGCCACAGCACTACTGATGCAAGTGTTTCATTTCAAATCTACATGGTTTGTTCCGTTCTTGAGCCGGAACGATCGAAACCTCAAAATACAATCTGTTGCGAATTATAATCAAATATAATAGACACGCAGTGCCAGGAATTCTTTGACCTGTAAACATGTAAGCAAAAGAGGAACGATCATTTCGTCTTTATAATTGGCTTTTTCGCTTACTTTTAAGTTCAATTATTCAAATTCAATAAAAAAGGAACATTCTCTTCATAGACCGATCGGTTCTCGTCGTATGTGAGTTTGTTTCGCTAGGTTCATTTTATCTATTTTCCATACAATTTTTACAATTTTCATAAGCAAATCTCCATTACTGCATTTTTTTCCTATTTTAGCATTTTTAGCAGCATTTTTATATTGCAGCATTTTTGCTTAATCTTGTAGGTGAAAAAAAATCAAGTCTATTTACATTTTTATTTTGCATACTACTAAAGAACGGATAAAAATAAATATGTATTTAAAACGGCCAAGAATTCAGTTCCAAATCGTAGGATCAGCGTACCTACTTGATACGTTCCGTTCCTTCTGTTTAAAATAAGACCTAGTTCCGCTCCGTTCCCATAAATGTGTTGTCCCATCATTAACAGTAAATGTTATTCACAGCGAAAACTTCGAACTGTGAAGCAAGACGGCTAGAAAACAACATAATTGAATAAAAAGCAAACTTCCCGAACAGCGAATGTGATTAAAAATGGAATTCCTTCCCCGGACAAGTGAATAAAATTTACATCAACCGCCTCTCACCTGTAACGTCTTCGTCGGCAGCGGTGCAACTGGTTGCAGCGAGCAGCATTGCTGCCACCATCAGCACCTTCAGCATCGCAGCGAATCGATGCATCTTCATCATCGATACCCGTTTTTTGCACTTCGGATTCCGCGGATTCCGCGTATTCGCCGATATGGTCGATCGGAGTCTGCTCTCCTTCACCGATAACACCGTATAAACACGTGGCACCACACAGACACCGTGGCAAACACAAAAACACTTACTCACAAAGCCGGACGGGCAACACCGGTAAAACAGCGGGGTAGCAAAAAAGAAGAAAAAAAAACCAACACACATACACGTGGAAAAATCACTTCCGCTTTGCGATCTGGTTGTCGCGTTTCTTTTTCCTTCTCCTGCTATCTATGCACAAACTTTGCACCTCCGCACACCGGCAAATGCAATTCAATTTATGCCCGCTTTTTTTCACTTTCTTTCTTTCACGCTTATCTGCTTTCGTTTGCCGTTACACTTTGCTCACACCTTTTTTTGTGGTTGTTGTTGCTTCGCTTTTCCTTTTCGTTTTACTGGCTCGTACTAGACACTCAAAGGCACGCTTTAGTGAAGGAAATTTCTTCTACTATTAACTTTTTATTTCCTTTCTGTATTTTTTCTTTCTTTATTTTTCTGCTTGTACCAGGGCGCTTGTTTTATATCCACTTTTAACTTCGCTATTTTTTGTTGTTGTTATGGTTATTTCTTTTTCCTGTGATCTTTTTCTCGTTTATGTTCGTTTGATAACAATTCGCTGCGAATGAGTTTTATGTCTTTTTTATGTCGTTGCACTTCACTCATATGCTTTATTTTTATGTTTAAAGCTAGTGGAACAGACCACTTCTAGCGTTCGTTTTTGGTTGGTGGATCGATATGAATTTATCGTTTGTCTTTCGTTTTTCCTTCGTACATTAATTTTCGCTACGCCTTCCTTCGAAGGGACGAAAATTGCTCGCGAAGATTACACAAAGTTCGTCGTCGGTTTCGACGTGTCGTCGCGCGTGAACACTAATCCTCACTGCACCACACCAAATCCAGCCTGGTGGCTGTTGAGCTGGAACCTCCTGCAGGCCTTTTACAAGCGGCCGGTCGGGATTTTCTAACACAAACACACAAATAGTTACACTTACACACGCACACGTACAGCTAATGGGATTATATGCACAAAAATACGCACGTGTATGTGTTGTTACACGCACACAAACACGCACACATACACACTGCAGAAGCGCGCATGTGGGCAAGCAAACACCCACCGTGGTTTTTTTATATTTAGTGTTGTCCCTTTCTTTAAGGTTTTCTTTTCAACTTCTCCACCGCAGCGTCGTTAGCGCTTTAGAATAGATCAAAGTCCTGTAAGAAGAGGGAAAAAACGTTCCAAATTAGTAAGAATATGTATAAAAGCAGCAAAATAAAAATCAAAACGCGTAAGAAATACGAGTCCGAAAGTTCATCAGGAAAAATCGGCCACAGTAGCAAAAATAAAACTTAATGAATGTAATTAGAACAGGAGCCCACGAGGGGAAAAAAGCGAAAGTCATTAAACCTTGCCGAAACCGAAGGAAAAAGGCAGTGGAAGTACAAGTTAAAAATCATTTCCTTGTCCGTGCCGCCAACGCCGTGATATCTAAATCTCGCTATCGTTCGTGGAAATTCGCTCACCGGCCATGAGATAAAGGGCAGATAAAATCGCTTTCAGTGCGGGTTTTTTTTTGTTTAGCGCGTGCGTGCAGCTTACAACCAGTTACTAGATATTCCTTTTCGTTCTGGCAAGCGATTGTAATTAATCATTCTGACGTGAAGGTGCTGCCGGTTGCTAGGAAAAGACGCAAACGTTCGATCGGAGGCGCGTGCAGCGGACAGAAATTGCAATTGTCAAGCCCTGAATCCTTCACGTTCCTATTACTATGGGATACCGGCACCACCGGCAACAAGGGTGACATTTTAATTTCCTTAAGTGACTGCAGATTGCGTGCGCCGCACCGAGATGAGTCGGCACATTTTTTTGTACCAATTTTCGTTTTCCTCTATTTTTCCAATCCATCTATTACTGCGAAGCTCGGAGGTCTTTTGTTTCAGTAAAGAAGCCACCGCTGCCGAATCAGGAAATCAGAGTATTCAATTAAATTTCAATCATGATAAGCGTTGCGAAAGCAGCAAGTAATCCAACGGGCTTGTATGCCGTAAGTGGCGCATTGAGTTCGTTTGACTTATCAGCACATTTGTTAAAGTCATTAGGCTCATTAGGGTTGTTTTTGGAGCGGGGAAAAGGTCTTTCAACCAAAGGGTGTACGGAGTACACTGCACTTTGAGACTTTTGGGACTATATTTTAATGTTCAATTATTAGATAACTGTTCAAAAATCTTTTACAATTTGCTGCAATTGTATGAAATTTTGGGTAGTCTTAAATAAATAATTAGAAGCTCGAAATAATAATCAAGGTGACTAGATAGCTTGGACAGGGGTTGTATGGTTCTGTTGTTGATAAACATTAAAATGACAGATGGACACACTTTTCATGGCTACTAAGATCGTTATGTCAAGCAGTTAGTAAACAAATTTGACAGCTCGTTATTAAGTGAATCCAGACCAGTGTCATTGCGTATTACACAATGTCAACGTTAACGTCAAAAACGCTGCTAAAAAAGCCCTTTTTATGCAGGGCTAATCATTTCTAATTAATCAAACAGGACGTCGAATCCTCGCACATCATTATCGGACATTATGGTACGAAATGTCCGTCTTCGCGAAACGATTCGCGTACCATTTTGCAGCCCATAAACGAACCACCTCCTCCGCCCCTTGCGGGGGACCCAGTTGTGCACCCATCAACCGGGCCTAATCATTCTAATGATGATGATGATGACGATCATGACGGTGATGAAGATGATTGCGTTCACCTTCACGATGGCACGCAAATGGCAAATGGAACGTGCAAAACACACACACGCATGGCGAAAAAAAAGAAGACCAACAAAACGAGTTACACGAACGCTAATTTCCCTAACGCACATCCGGCGTGGTTGGGTTTTACCCCGCAGACACGGCCAGCACCGCAGAACGGAAAAGCATAATTTAGGCCAGCCTGCCAGCCAGTTGTGCGATAGGTCTGGTCCGGTCTTCTTCGTTGCGTCTTCCTCACGTGCGGGCGCGCGCGCTCCTCCCAGTTGCGTAAACTGTTGCGCTTGCGAGACGACGCTCTGTCTGGCGCGTTGCTGGTTGCGCCGCTGGTTGCCTTGTTGCTGCCGCTTCCGAATGCCGCCCGGCCACGGTTTGGTCCCCAGTGAAGAATGTCGCACCGCATGTGGATTAGGCGGGCCGGGGCGGGGCGGTGTTGCAAGATAAACGGACCGTTTGCTCGGTACATCCGATAACCAGATCGGGTGGAAGATGGGCAGAAGGAGTGGAGAAATTGCATATAAATATTCAACCGCGAGGAAATGTGGCTGACGCTCGATCGCGACGGAACGAAATCACACCACCACCAACAACAACAACACAGGCACACAAGACACCGGGACATTGGGATGATTCGGTTGGTCCGTGTGATATTAAAATTAAAATTTATGGCTTTTAAATTAGCGAACGTTATAACATTAGGCTTTATATCGCGAATCCGCGGCACGGTCCATCTGACGCGCAGTACACATTTCTGTTCCGTTGTTTTGCTACGGATACGGACGGACGACGGCTTTTGCAAATGGTCCCCCGCTCGCCCGGATGCCGTGATTAAGCCGTTACGAGGCTGACTCTCAATTATGTGAGTGTGTGTTTGTGCTCGTGTTTGGGAGGAAGGGAAGGACGGGGGCACGCGTTTTTATTGTACCACGCAGTTATGCTCAAATCACGAACGGTAAGAAATCCGCGAAATGTCCGGCTGGAGCGGACATCTAAGCAAAGCGAGAAAAAGCGGGACGCATCTTAATGACAGCCTAATTAATGAACCGTGTAGTTTATTAGTCAATAATTTACGACCCCCGCGTGGGGTGATCCGCGGTTTCTCTTCCCCGTGATTATCTGTATCTTTTTCTCTGTTTTTTTTTTTTTGTATTCTATTTTCCTGCTCGACTAATGAACCGGAAAACGGGGCGCCGGCGGATGGGTGGGTGGCCAAATCAAATTCGCCGATTAAATCCACCATAAAACGCAATTTGTCTCGACCGAGGAGTCTCGAGAATGCGGGTGAGAGAGAGAGAGAGAGAGGGGG
>JXWZ01004451.1:0-29018 GCA_000956215.1 Anopheles farauti No. 4 | reverse complement strand
TGTGTGTGTGTGTGTGTGTACCACCAAAGCGTCGATTTTCTTAAGCCGCTGAAAAAAAAACAACAACAAAAAACACCAAACGGAGTTTGTTTCGCCTTCCCAACGCTGGCGCTGGCGGAAAACCATTTCAAAACGGAGAACGATCCTGCCGACGATTTCACTTTCAAACAGAAAACAGGGAAATCCGAACACTTTGGATGTCACAATGTGTGCCTTTGTATATAACAAGCGGACCAAAGTGAGCAGGAAAACCGGGATGGGACCGGGGTTAGGGCCGAATGTCATAACTCATGGTGGTAAAACGGCCATACGTTCGTTTTCCGCCCGCCCGGGAACGAAACGGACCACCCGAAGAAAGCCCGACCGGTCGCTCGGCGTTCGCACGTCTAAATCGCAGATTATGTTAATTGTGTGAAACGATACCACTGTGGTAAGCTTCGTGTCGTCTTTTTTTCACCGACAGATTCGCGATCGTAAATCACACCACACCGCTCGTTGAGCGGTGTCATTTTTCTTTTCACGCAAGTGTGACCATTTTCAGGTTAACTTTAAGTGTTTTCTTTGCCGCCCAGTCTAGCCGGTCGGTTGAATGTTTCTAACAGAAAACAAAACTCATGCAACAGGCACAGGGTCAGTTCGGGCGAGATTTTCCCAACGCCACACCCGATCGGTCGGGTGCCCGCAGGTGATCGCGTTCGGGCAAACACCGCCAGACAAGTGCGGAAAGGCGAAAGTGTTGTTTTCGAACCCACCACCGGATGGAAATGGTCCCGGCCGGTCCGGGTTGTTTTAGTATTATCACACAATTATGAATATTATTACTCAACGCGCGGCTGGTCAGCTTTGGCTGATGGGTGAAGAAAAATAAAACGACTTTCACTTTTCACTGCCCACCAGCACCCGGCGAACGGGTGGTTCGTTATCAGCGCTACTGCGTAATGAAATAATCATCGCGGGCGCGCTGGCGAAGGAAGTGCATACGATACCCCGCCGGGGTGGCCGGGTGATGCAACCTTTCTCAGCGTCTGCGTATTGTGTTCGCATTGTACCGCACCGAAACCGAAACCGATAATGAGCCGATGGAAGAAGAATTTTTAGTACCACAATTGAAAAATCCACCCCGACGTTCACTTAATAGACGCCGGTATGCGGTCGTATCGAACGATAACGCCCTACACTTCGGTGACCTTTTCCCATGGAGGTCTCCGAAGCGTTTCCGAGCGATCGTAAGTCAATCGTATCCAAACGGACACCCTCCAACGCCCGAGAAAGGGCGAGTTTTCTTCACGAAATTATGCCCACGGCATTTAGTTGGAATTTAATGAGGGAAAACGCATTTTTCTCGGCAAGCGTGAGGCGTTGAAAGGGAGCCTTTTATGAGCAGCGCATTCATTAGCTTATGGTGACATAATGTGTATCGATTATGAATGGTTGATTGCCGTGTAGTTTTTAAAGGTAGCTGGAGGCTTTCTTGGTAAAACTATAATTTCACTTTGACTTGTTTTATTGGCTTAAGTAAAATATGAATAATGTTCGAGTACGATACAGAAAAAAAAAATACAGAAAGATACTGAAGTTTGCAAGAAAATTACAGGAACTTCAATACGTTAAAGTAGCAGCAGTCATTTAACAAATAAGGATGTACATAAAATCGTATCTTCTGTAGCATTAAGACTAAATGTGACATTTCAAACTTTCCTATCCTTTTCCAGACGTAACCGAGGTGTCGTTCGCCTCCGAGACGCACATCGAACAGCAGTCCGGTCTTTCCACCAAGGAGTACATCGTGATCGCCGTCTGCAGCCTTTGCCTGGGGCTGATCTACATCGCGTCGGTTTTTCTCTACATCCACATGAAGAAACGGAAGAGTAGATCGAGCTCGAACGACGACGGCACCGGCATGAAGAACGACTACTCCACGTACCAGCAGAACGATCAGGTGACTTTCGGCGTCGGTATCGCGGCCGCCGTCAGCCCGTTCGGCGGACAGGCGAGGGCCAGCTTTATTGGACGGAATGCGCTCGGTGGCAGCCAACGGCAGGGCGGCGGGCCAACTGTCGGCGGGCCACACAGGGGGCTCACGAGCGTGGGTCTGCACGCGGAAGAGATGGGTATCGTGAAGAACAACCCGCTGTTGAAGCACTTCCCGAATTTGAGCGACAACTCGGGCTTCATCAGCGACAATTCCAATTCGGTGTCGGAGTTTGAGGATGATATAACGACCGACGTTGAGAAGCAGGTAGGTAGCGTTGGTGCACGTTGGTTTGGTGGATACAGCACACTCACTGAGCTTGACTACTTTGTTCCTCCCCGAAAATGAAATGAAATAACAGATGCAAACCGGCAAACATCAGCCAAAAAACTTCTCAGGGCGTACCGAAATGGATGGCGAACTTCGCCTTCAGCAGCAGCAGCAGCTGTCCCAGCAGGCCGCACTGCTCCACCATCATCATCATCATCATCTGCAGCAGCAGCACCACGATCACCACAGCCAGCAGCAGGATCCGCTGAATACCGGTGGCCAGGATACGGAGTGCCTGCCCGAGGAAAATGTATCCATTGTCGAAGAACTGAACAACGAAGAAAAGCTCGAAAGCATGAAGTCCATCGTGAACGGTACGATGCGCAGGAAGCTATACTTCAACCCGGCCTACTTCGAACCGCACCTTCTAGTTGTAAGTTGCCGATTCGCATCCACTGCCATCCAATGCTTTCCAACGTCCTGACATGTCCGTTTTATTTGTTTGTTTTTTTTTTTCAGTCACCTCCACCGGCAGCTATCGAGTTTCTGAATAAGATACGCGAGGTGATCACGATCGCCAAGTACAAGATGTCTTCGAAACGGTTTCAACCGTCGCTGAATATCATCCCGGAGGAGTTGCAGCAGGCGCTCGGTTCGGAAACGTACGCCGCAGTACAGACGGCACCGGCCAGCCGTCGAAGTAGCCTGATCAGCTCGCGCAAGGATAGCTCGCGGAAGAGTGCCTGCTCGGGGTGTCCCGGGTGCGAGAAGAAGCTAGCGACGGCTGATCCGGTGATGGTGCCGTCGAGCAACTGTCGAAACTGTGGCGACAAGCAGAACAGCATCCGGAAGTGGCTGGAAGATGTATCCTCGAATCATGGCGACGGCATTGCCGAGTCGGATCTGTACGATAGCAAATCGAATCTGCTCGCGGGAAGTTCGTCGGAGACGGATGGAGCTACTCCCACACCAAAGGGTGAGGGAGGCATGACGAACTCCGCGTTCGTTGGTGACCAGCAGATGGAGTCACTGAAATCGCACGATGATCGATCGACGGCCCAGCCCGATTCGCTTCCGATACGTCCGGACATTAAGAAGCAACCGAAAGCCCACCGAGCAGGAAAGACGGGGAGCTTACACAGCGACAGTTCGTCAACGTCGGACAACGAAACGATCGTGGCCAACAGCGTAAAGGAGCGGTCGGCGGTGGTTCGCATCCCGTCCGCTAGCAAATCGGTACGGTCGGACACTAGTTCCGCGCCGAAGATCGTGTCCCACAGTCTGAAGACGGATCTGGTGAGCAGGATGAGCAAGCTCGGCATGCAGGACGGTGCGCTGATGAAGAACAGTAGCTTCATCTACGAAGAGAGCCGCCCGGTGCAGAGCAACCAGGATCTGTACATCAAGAACACCAACAACTCGGTGGCGAATCTGGATACGAACAAGGTGTACGATAAGCGCGATCTCTACAGTATCACCGGGAGTGAGATCTACAACAATCCGCAGTTCGAGGCATCACCGGTGTTGTCGCACAAGAACCTGTCGGTAGTGCACTCAACCAACCATCACCATCATCACGGGCACGGTAAGAAGCCTTCGGCGAACGGTGGGACACGAACGCTTTACAACACCGCTCCCGCACCAACACCAGCCGGACCGGCGGCTCTGGCGGCCTCTTCCAGCAAACGTCGCCAGGATGTGCTGGATCAGTACGCGAACGTGAAGCCGATGAAGCTGCGCAACATCAACCAGATGCCGGACATGGTGTACGAAGCGCTCGCGATGGATCAGCGCAAGATTCGGTCGTGGTCAGAACGACACGCCGATCGTCTGCTTCCGTCAATCGAACCCGTCGACTACAATGTCGACTCCTCCGACAGTCGGTTCAGCAGCATCGATCGCCACGAGCGCTATAGGAACGAGAAGTTCTTTCACGACTTCCTAAACTCCGACCAGGAGTGCAACACGCTCGGGAACCGGTCGGGGAAGAACTCGTACAGCAAGTACCAGCCGGACTCGCCGATCTACTCGCGCAAATCACCCCACTACCTGATCGTCGACTACGAGACGGACAGCCTGGAGCGGGTCACCTCGAAGACACCGATGAGCTTCAACACCTCCACGACGAATAGCAGCGATCTGGGTTCGCAGCCGTCACCGTCGCTCAGCACCGCACTACCGCTGGAGGAGGAGGTCGAAATACGCAATGCCATATACGATCGGGTGGAGGGTTTTAGAAAGGATACTGACACGATCAAGACGGAACGCGCAGCCGTCAGTATCCGGTCCGATGAGTACGAGGACGTTCCGCATAGCGAACCGCAGCTGCATGGGAAGACCGGGAAGAAGAAGATACCGAAGATCAAGTGCGACACGCCCTTTCAGGGGAGCATTACGATCGAGGTGGAACACAGTCCCGACGACTGCGAGCTGTCGGCGACGGACAGCGATCAGTTCGAGCCGGACACACTCGATCGGAAGCCGAAAAAGAATGGACAGAAAAGCGCCGCTGTAGTGGCCCGCCATCGGAGCAATGTGTGGGAGGGTGGTCGTGTCGGTGGTGCCATCACGCAATGCAATGGCGTTGAGTCTAACCTCACTTCTCTGCCCGCCGATCTGAACAGTCACTTTGTGCTGAAGTCTACCGGATCGTTTAAGCACGAGACAAGCTTTGGTAGTCTGCGAGAGATCTATGAGTCGAAAAACCCGAAAGTCATGGCGGCCGGCAATCCTGGCGTACGAAGTTCGTTGAGCAATCTAGCCGAGCTGGACGTGAAATCGGGGAAGCTGCTGACGCTAGAGACGAGACATTCGCGCCGTCAGCGGACGAACGTTGGGGAAGCGATCATACCGGCACCGAAAATGGTACCGCCGGATCTGATACCACCGGAGACGGCACGACAGACGCAGACCACACTGTACGATCATCCACGGATGCAGTTGAAGAAGGTGGAGGACTATGGCATCGCACCGAAGAACTTGGCGTGTTGGAGCAATAGTGAGAAGCTATCTAATCCTCCGACGGGCCCTGCGCCGAAGCCAAACTTCTGTACGACCGCGGGAGAAAACTATGAGTCAATCAACAGTCTCACGGCGGAAAGCGATTCGACACAGTTTACGGGCATCTCTGATAACGATCGCACCGGTACGGGTGGTAGCAACAGCAACAGCAGCAGTACGTGCAAGAACAAGAAGCGGTTGCCGAACTATAGTCACGTGCACAAGAACCCGACCGATCAGTCGTTGTACATCTCGGAAAAGACGGAGTACGCTCGAATCGACGAGAAGCAAACAGCCGGCGAACAGGACGAACTGGGAGGCATTCTCGAGAGTTATATGACGCTCGGGGAGATGAACAGTAAGAACTTCCTGCAGCAGGTGGATAGCAAGATATACGATCTACGCACACGCCATTCTCAACAACAGCAGCAGCAGGTGCTGAACAAGGCCAAGTTCATAGAGGACATCGATAAAATCGAGGTGCTCTCGACGAAAACGCTCTCTAACTACAGCTACCCGATTCAGCGTAACGGACCGTCGATCAATCCAAAAGACGGCGAAGATGAGAAGCCTTCCATCTACGACATCAGCGCACCGATTCCGGTCGGCAGTTCGCCATCGGGTTCACCAACAACGACGACCAAGGTGTTCCGCGTGGAGCTAAACCAATCTTCCAACGGTATGCAAATCGCGATGGGTTTGCGGGACCGTGTGAAAAAGTCGAAAGATTTGAAGAACGCCTGGAAGAAGTTCATCGGCATCGCTACTGCCAAGTTCAACGGCAAGTCGGGCGATCCGGATCTTGAGAAGACGTCCGATTCGTCGGACATTCTCGAAAAGGATGAGGGTATTTCGTCGCTGATCGACGAATCTTCCGGCGGTGGTGCTATGGCGTACGGTTCGCACAACTACCAGCACCAGCAGCAGTTACTAAAACACCACCACCATCATCACCATCGTAGACGGCAAGCGATCGGTGCAGCGGTGGAAGATGCAGAGAAGCCATCAACGTCGCGCAACATCACGATCGTGCGGAGCAATTCGCGCTCGAGCACGAAGGAACAGGACAGCGGCTACATGAGTGCCGATTCTAGTGAATCGAAGCTAAACGGTAAGAAGATCTACGAGCGATTCAACTTCAGCTCCCAATCGCCGGATGGAACACCGGTTGGAACGGAGGGACCGATCATGGAGGAGAACAAGTACGAGATCTGTGCCCTGCAGGAAGCGAACGATGTTCCGCCCGATACATCCGAGACAACCGGCACGAATCGAAGTGGATCGTCGTCCACCTCTGTCGGTGGTACGCGGACGGACAAATCGATCACGCGTCCCCGCTCGCCACCTCCTCCACTTCCTCCACCGAATCCACCGCCTCCACCTCCATCAACGGCAACGATACCGACGAAGAAGAAGTGTCACCCGGGAACGGCGGTGAAGGTGATCGAAAAACCGCACACCAAACCACCTCCACCGCCATCGCCACCGTCCTCACTGACGACGATCGCGCAGGCGGTGCAACTCACGGCGGAAGCGGGTCCGTCCCACTCCCGACAGCCACCACGACATCTGCCACCGACGAACGGCGTCTTCTTCAACACGTCCGACGCGATCAGCGTGCGGGTGTACTCGTCGGACGACGAGAAGTTTGACGGCAGTGACAACGCGTCCTGCATCTCCGACGACGACGATCTCGACTCGCACCTGGACGATATCTCCGAGTCGGGGGCCGAAAGTGTCGAGACGCATTCGGTGTTCTTCAAGAACATTCGCAAACCCGCGCATCTGTCGGTGGTGCCTCCGAGTGCGGATCGGGCGATGGCTTCCGCAGTACACTAGATAGTAGCAACTGAGTGCAATATAATTTTTATCCCATTTTCTAAAACTCTCTTACTAGTGCCGTAAGGTAGGGGTTAGGTAGATAAGCAAGCTGTACATTTTACACGACCTGACGCACGTTCGTCGGGACGCACGCTCGATCGAGATTATTTGAGTTATTGTACCTTCACAAGTATTGCGCTAATCCTTTAGTGTCCGTTTTTTATTCCCACCTAACAGATGGCAGTGCATGCTTTGATGGATGATGCCGTCCTGTGGGAAGCGGATGTCGGGATAGCCGCGTAGGTTATTGTTTATGTAGGTGATAGTTGTTACTATAGCTACTGCGTAAGTCAGAGGCAACTGTGCAATCGGTTTTAGGTATTATTGAGAAGAGATTATTTATTCTGCGGCGGGTGAATGGGATGTGAGTGATTGGAACGAATGTATTTGTTTGTTGTACTTAATTACTGTTGAGATTCTTCTGCTACAGCTACATTTTTGTGTTTTTGTTATTGCCCTATATTCCTGGTTTGTTGCTTCTAAATAACTTCAAGTTCACTTCTCTTTCCGCGGACTCTCTATGTAACTGTTTGGGTTTGCGTGTTTGAGCGCAGCAAATTTTTGATTTACTCGATTGAATGTTTATGTTTGTTTATGTTTTTTACTATATTCTACGTTGTTATTCACTTTTTCATTTTGGTATTTTTTTTGTTTTGCTAGATGCATGTTTTTTGTTGGTTTTGATTTTATTCTCCATGTTTTTTTCTATTTTTTTTTACCAAAAATTGTAGTCTGCAAGCATCGAATGTGATACGCGGCGTGCATATTACATGCAAGCCGCTTACAATAAATGAATAACTAATTTTACGCATCCATAAGGATATCCCGTGTCTGTAGAATGCATCGCCACCATTCGGGAGCGTTTGTTTGCAGCTACACAAAAATTAGGCCGGATATGTGCAATAAACTACAATCCGTGTTAAGGTTTCTAGGGTTAGAATGGTTTCTAGGGTTAAATTAGCGACCAGCGGATAGATGCAATACTATATTTATATTACTGTCGCAGTTGACGTTAGGAATATCTTAAGGTTATGAAAACATTTACCAGTAAGTTTGTAGCTTCTATCGATATGGTATGGTAGTTGTAGCTTACATCACGGCTATGATACCAAAAATGGCTTACACACTGTTTTGGCTATTATAACTTTGGACTGCGTGTCCGATCACGCAAGAATGATAGAGTAATGTTCTCTTTAGTTAAGTGAATTTTATTCTTTTTGTGTTCGATTTTACACGTTATGTTAGGTAAGAGCAGTAGATGTATACGTGCTGCTTTCTTGAGCTCCATTCGAAGGAGCTCTGGCGACGTTAGCTTCATAAGTACCTGCCAAAAATAAGGATCCGATAAATGCACGCGAAAGTGTTTCGGTATCCGTTATATGTTTGTAGTGACTAGTATTTCTGACTGTTATTAAGAGATCCTTTAAGAGATATTTATTCAAATTCGTTTTCTTTTTACACCTTTCACAAACAATCCCGTGCATTGTTAGTTTATTTTGTTTTTATTTGTGTACTGCATTGGTTTACGATTAGAAAAATCTGTTATGTATTACTTGACCGAGTGTTGGTAATATTTAATTTCACAGAGAATCAAACTACTGCATGTTATAGGTTATGTTTTGATTAAGATATGCAATTTTAGAGCTAGTAACGGTTAGCTAAATTTATCTGAGATGGTTCTTTTTTATATAATTAAGGCACTGTTTATTTAAAGGAGAGTAAAAGACAGGAGATTGAAAAATAACGTTTTCCTGTATTTAGTAAGTTAGTAGCTAAAATGCCTGAAGTTGCTCATTGTTTCCAACATTCGCATGCTTGAGAGTCGTGTACAGTACTGACTCCCAGGCGAACGAAGCGATGTTTTCTCCACCCCCTCCTATCTTTTGTTACTAACGATAACAGGTTAACGACACAATTTGCGTTCTAGATTAGATTCCATCCATAATTCATTGTAATTTATGGTTTTATGCAAATGAATTGAATAAAGAGCTGTTTTTAATTATCAAGTGCGTATTTATGAACGTATGTACAGTCCGAAAACTTACCTTATTCCTGAAACTGTGAAATACAAAATAAGCGCGTGTTTTAGAAAATAACTTTCAAACACATTTTATTTGCCTATCTTCTCGTCACCATTCTGCACCTTAAACCTTAGGCTTCTTTGGTAGTGACCCAAACGCTGAAATTACGGTCCCTTTCGTGCCGGTAGCCGTTGTCGTCAGTGTTTGCTGTATAATACCTGCAGGCTTCAGTGCGTTTGCTATGGCGACGACGGCCGCCGGTCCGAGCATGCCAGGTGCTGCCCCCAGCACACCCGGCTGATCCCATTTCGATTTGCGTTTCTTCGACTCATCCGGATCAACGCGCTTCACACCAGTTTGAATTTCCGTTTTCGTCGCCTCCTTACGTGCCTTTTCCACTTTCTCCATTTCGATTTTCTGCGCCTTCGCCAGCTCTTCGTAGTACGACTCCTTGCCCCATTGGAACGGGTCGAATATTTCTGGCTGATAGTTTGTGCCGAGCTCGTTTATGTCACAGAAGTGGATTAGCTTCTCGTAGATGCTTGGATTGCGGAATTCCTTCCGCTCCTGGATGATGCGGTTCGTGTCCATGTTGGAGTTTTTCATGCGCTCGTACAGTGCGGCTATTTTGTCCTGTAGCTCTTGTGAGCACTTGCCTTTCGGTTCTGGTGGCAGACTGAACCCATACAGCTTCGCTCGGTCCACCTTCTCCGGAGAGGGGCTCCTATCCGGAGCCGGTTCCGCTTCCGATTCGATCACTGCTTCATGTTCGCTACGGGCCGGAGAATTGTTTTCATCGTCTGAAACAATCGTGTCATCGATATAACTAACCAAGCGTAGGGCTTTTTTTCGTGGTGGGCCGGGTGTTCCGTTGTCGCTCGCACCGCTCGGTTCGGCGGATTTGAACGCGAGGCTGGCTGCGTTGCTCTGCGTGACAGGAGTTCCAGAGCTTTCGGACATATCACGTAGTGGAGTTGGCTGCCGTGAACGGATCTATAACCAGGAAATTTTTAACAAATGGGTTAAAATGTTCGGCGATTCCGTTGTTGAAACAACAAACCTGTGAGATGGAGCTGCCACCGTCCGACTGTGGCGAATCATCGTCCGAATGATGTCCTCCTTCATTTTCAGAGTCTGTGTAGGTGGCGGTAAGCGAGGCAAGGGCAGAATTTTTAGAACTCATTTTGGACCAAATTAAAGCTTTTTCACGTAATTACGATTAGAAATCGCGGAATGTTTCGATTGCACGCACTTTATGTTTTGTTTATATATTTTGACAACAAGACTGAGCCCTACGGACAATTGACAGCTAGTTCTTTTTCGAGGGGTATGTCGCCATAAGGTTAATCGGGGTGAAGAAAACAAAACATGCGAGTGTGTACAAAAGAAATCACAGAAAATTACAATGTGTTTGTGTAATAAACAGGTAGTGAAAAAAAGTCAGCACACATATACAACAGGCGCATGTGTGCGAAGAAATCTTCCCTCCAACAAATGTTTCGACACTCGACAAAATTATGTCGACTTTTGTGTACCGTGAGGGAGTTTGACTTGACTACTTGACCAGAGAACCTTACAACATGCAATGGTTGTTGTCTTGGCTAAATGCTTTAAATGATCATTTAAAACACCCTGTTATATATTTTCAAAATATATTTCCGCCGATTTCTTTAGGCTATTTAAGGATATGTAAAATGTGTAAACATTAAATGAACAAATAGAAATCAGCTAATTTAGTTTTCGAATATGATGCCTGGTTTGCATTCACCTATGTTTTTATTAAACCAAAAGTTCCTTTCACAAAGTCTCTTTTTAGAGTTGGTTATCTTCCGGATGATACAACTCACTTATTAATCTGTAAATATACGACGGAGCGTTTGTGCCACTGGAAAAGATAAATGTAAAAATCATAAAATATCGGTTGCTGAGTACAGCCGTTCAATAATACATACTTATTAGTGATGAACAGCGTCACTAGCTCTGGAGGTACATAATCGAACAGTGGATTGTATGCCTTCGTAAAGCGCGCAGCCGAACTCTGCGCCGGCAGAACCGCTTCCGTATTGCCAAGAATATTAAAATCGCCCTGCTCGTAATTACATAAATGTACCGGTGTGAGCTTGTACGTCGGTGCCAGAACAATTACCGGAACAGAGAAGTGCTTTGCCGATAGGGCTAAACTGTACGTTCCACAAACTGCCTGCAATCCACCGTTTGCCAAGACTGAGTGCGTTCCGATAATGATTTTGTTGATACGTGACATTATTGCAAAGATAGCAGCATCGGATATTAGCGTCGTTTGAATTTTTGCACGAGCAAGATTGGCCGCCAGTTGCTGACCACGGCAATCCGGTGCACATTCCACCACAACCACTTCAATTGGGCGTGTTTCGGCTGCTTTGCGGAGGAACTTTTCGACGGCGCGAGAATATCCGATGGTCATGATTAGTTCCGCCGAATGGATATGTTCGGCTGCCTGGGCGGATATGCTATCTCCGGTAGTTTCAAGCTCGGTTTCGATTTCCGACAGGTGATCCATCAATGCGTCCTTTAATCCGGGCATCGGTTTCGAATAATTGTCTCGCTCAGGATCGGCTCCTTGCGTGACTAGTTTATGAAGCGACGGGATGCTCTGCCCATCATCGAACTGCACCACACGCGAGGAGTCATACTCTTCGCGTACTATTTTCATCACCCGTCGTGTAGTGTTTGCGACAACGATATCGTGCGGAAGTGCTTCAGCTAGGAACCGACCTTGGCTGCGAATCAGTGTCAGCAGTGCTTCCGCTGTTTTCCAAGATTCCTTTGCCACAAGATCTTTCATCAACTTAAGTGTTTTGGAGGCAAGATTAAGCGATCCCGAGATTTTGCTACAAATCGAGAGCACAATTATTGAAAGCCCTTGTATACACAAGCAGCAATCTTACCGTAGGCGGACATCCTGAATGAATTTTGCATTTTCCTGCACAGCAACTGCAGAAGAATCCACTTTTAATTCCTTCATTTTGCAGATGATATTCTTTATTTATTTTTTTTTTTGCGAAAGCCACGAAAGTGGACTATAGGACCGTACACACACTGTGAATGTCAAGTTGGTTTGACATTTCAAATGTCATAACAATCTTGTGTGTTCCAAACTTCTGCACTCTAAATCTCGAAATTCATAACAAAACACAGAAAACGCCAAGAAAACAATAATCGTTTTTTCGGGGGTATACGTGAGTTTTATAATCATCAGAAGCACATTAGAAAAGATTAGAAAAGTGTATCAACCGAGCAGAACCCCACAGTATCTCTGAATCGCAAATCGGAAAGGTCCATCCAATACAGTATCCGTACAATGTCAGCCTCAGCTCCGACATCGTTGATTGTGACGAATAATGGTGACGAATCTTTCGACTTTCTGTTCAAAATTGTACTTATTGGAGACTGTGGTACTGGGAAAACCTGCATCGTACAAAGATTTAAGTCCGGCAACTTTATCGAAAGCCACGGTAACACAATCGGTGTAGATTTCTCGATGAAAGCCGTCTCGGTAGATGGTAAAAAAGTTAAGGTAAGATAAGAATATCACGCGTTAATCTACCAGTGGAACGAACCAAATGACAAGGGAACGTAATTTAATGTGATTTGTTTTTATCGTTCTAGTTGCAAATATGGGATACCGCAGGTCAGGAGCGTTTTCGCACCATCACGCAAAGTTATTATCGATCTGCTAACGGTGTTATAATTGGTGAGCAACAAATACAATGTTGTCCAAGAAAGCAAGTAATGATTAATCGTTTTGTTTTACAGTGTACGACATCACGAAACGGTCATCTTTTCTCAGCCTGCAGAGATGGATCGACGAGGTGCGTAGATACACCGCCTCGAACGTAATGATATTCGTAATAGGAAACAAATCCGATCTCGATTCGATACGAGAGGTAGAATTCTCCGAGGCTCAGAACCTGTGCCAGTATATCCCGGAGGTAATGTTCGTGATGGAAACATCGGCGAAAGACAATCGGTGTGTCGAGGATGCCTTCATGACGCTAGCAACCGAACTAAAGGTTAGATCGTAGCGACCTTTTTAGAATTTGCACAATGGTTTCTAGCGATCCTATCAACGCAACTTCTCTGTTATTTCCTATTCACAGCGACGGCACGATGGTGTTAATGCAACCGAAGATGAGGAGGGTATCACGCTGGGTCAGGGCAAAACCTTATCAACAAACACGTGCAACTCAGTGTGCAGCTTAACGTGAATAAGCGTTGCGTTTTCGAAGGAAGCTACCTGATACCTGGCAAGAGAGCCAAACGATCGTTGCGAAAAACATAGAACAAAACCATCGTCCTTTATTATCGGTTGAAGTATGCCACAGAATGCCATTTGTCGTGAAGCAATCCAACGATAGGCAGATCATTGCTATTAGTTTGTAAGGCACACGCTAAATCGGTGCTCGATTTTTAATCTCTCTCACGCAGTCCCAAGGCATTCAATGCCCTGAACAAAAATGTTTCCTACTGTACATAATTGGCATGGTACATGTGTTAACTAATTTGTAGTTACTGTACATTTCAGGATTGCAGCCCGGCGAGCATCCTAAACGTTAAAACGTTGTCGAAATAAGTATATTTTTCATGTCAAATTCTCTCGAACAAGAGTAAAATACTTAGAGTAGAATTCGATTTGCATATTTTGTACGAACTATTTATTTATTTGAGGAACTACTGGAATTATATTTTTAAACGGCGCAGTTCTGTAAATAAGATTCTATTTTAACGCCCTACTCATCCCAACCAAAACATTTGAAATAAAAACATTTCCACTGCGTTCCAAACGTTGCGTAGTATTTAACTATCCCGTTTTGCTTTGATATCTAAAAGATAACCTGCACGGCGTGATTTTTGTAATCACTGATAACAATCTCCCAATCCTTGCTGACGCAAATTCCCGATATCCAGTTAAACTTCCCAGCCGAATCGCCCCGTGATCCCAGTGCCGTAACAAACTGCCCATTTGGACGATACACGAGAATTTTTGCATTCCCACCGTCCCCTACTAGGATAAACCCTGCCGGATCCACTCCAATCACTTCCGGATACTGGAACTGCCCGTTAATAGTGCCGGTTTGACCGAACTCTTGCAATTGCTCACCGTTCCTGTTGAACAGCTTCACTCTTCGATTGCCGGCATCGAGCACTAACACGCACGAGTCCTTCTGGATTGTGATATCGGTGGGATTTTTCAGGTCGACTATACGGGATGTTATTTTCACTTGTGACGCCTTAATCAGCTGATCCTTGGTAAGACGTCCGAACTGGGAATACACTTTGCCATCGGTGGTGCTGATACACTGTATCAAAATCAGTTTATCGTTTATCGAACAGTTTATCGTTGGATTATATTGAAAATTGCACGCCACACTCACCTGTATCCTGTCATTTCCAGTATCGCAGACGAATATGCAATCGCTTGAACCAAAAGCAATACCTTCAGGAGACCTGAAAACGTTTCAAGTGTGTTATTCCCTATTCCTAAACTGTAAACGGTGTAATCGTGTAACCTTAATTGACCCGCTTGATCACCCTTGGAGCACAGCTTACGAAGCAGTTGACCATCTTGCGAAAACACAAATATGCAATGGTTCCACTTGTCCGAAACAAACAATTCCTTCCTTTCCGAATCAAACGTAATTCCTTGCGGGTAGCTAAGCTCCTCGTGCGTTATCTTATGTAGTATCTGTCCATTAGATCTGGAATTAAATGTCCGTACGCATGTACCAGATTTTCTGGCTATTAATGAGTTCTGAACGCGTACTTATCTATTCCAAAAATGATTCGGCATTCAGATCCAGCGACGTATAGGAGAGGCTTGTCTAGTCCATCGTGATTCCATGGTGCAAAGCCTACTCCTGTTGGACGTTGGCAGTGATTCCAGATCAGTCTGGGTTTATAGGTATGGCTCCTAGCAATAAAGAACAACTTTTACAATGTCCCACATCATTCGAACAAGTGCTCAGCATGAGTTCATACTTGTAAAACTGTGTTACGGCCGTTTCCGATGAATTCGGTTTGAGCTGATGCTTGGCCAATGGTTTAGAGCTGGCACTTCGCTTAACAGTTGCCGGCCCGTGATTTTCGAAAACGGTTTCCACTCTCATTTTCTCCTAATTAGTGAGAAATTCGATCATAGTTCGTCACGATTCGATAAAAATAAAACAACAATTATACCTACCCGATTAAATAGGACCCGTTCTCGACCCCACAATGAAACTTCTTCGAGAATAATGGACATGTCCTTGTGCAGCTTCAGATAAAGCTGTACCGGATCCAACGAACCAACGATCGGACGTCCGATCGATGCGAGCAGTTGGTTAATTTTCTCCCTCACCATCTCGTGCGAGTAAACTGCCTCGTTTAGTATTCCTTGCGAGGAGTCTTCCAGTGCGTTGCGGTGGTGGTCATCGTATGCGTTTGTTTGATTCGCGTAACAGAAACGCCCGGACATGACCATCGGACACGTAAACCGAGAATTGAAAAGAAAAATACGATACTAATAAGCGGTGACAGACTAGAACGTGCCGTGCATGCAGATATGCACGCAAGCTTTGCTAAACTAAAGCGATCCAATTCCGGTAGCGGCGAAAAAAAAAAAAATGGTGCGTGCCAGACAGGAGCCACACACAAGAATTGGCAAAGAAAGTTCAATCCATTTCACCTAATAGCTCCGTTTGTTGCCGCTGCAGGGTGAGCATTTTGTCGCGAAAACAGCCCGTTATCTCGTCGTTGATCTCGGAAAAGCGACTCTGAAAGTAGGCAAAACATAATGAGAGTGCAGACCGCGGTTGGACGTGTTTTGTAAAGCAGCAAAATTGGTTCAATTGGCGCAATTGTTCACATGTACGAAATACGTGGTTTGCTAATTAATATCTAAGCTCATAAATCAATTTAAGCATAATTTACATTTTCTTCTTTGTTTACAAAATACATGGAACTATTATAAACATGATCAGAGAAATGAGTAAACGGAATTAAAAAAACAACATAATAATATTAGAATTTTGTGGAGATTTCGTACGAGCAAAAGGACAGGAGAAATTGGAACATCTTTGAAACATTGGAAAACTGAATGAATTTGTTATGAACAAATTAAAAAATTTTAATAAATAAATCAAAACGTGCGTCGAATATGGAAGAAACTCGCGAAATTTGGATCTCCTGCACGAACCTAACCCAATTTATCCAAAATCCCCGCACTGTCACACATTCCAGGCTGCCGAAATATTAACATTCTAGCGCGTTCCATACGCCGCGCACAGCGATCGAACAATTTCACCGTCCACCGGTACACAATCGATCGGAACTTTCGTTCGTTGGCTTAAAAATAAACCGAAGGATTTGGTTTGGCAGCTTTTACTTATCGAGCCGTTTGGTGCACACGCAAGGTAGCAGTACTTTGCATGCGCAATGAGACCGAAAGCAGGCGCGCCCGCATTGGTCGCCACGAGCGCAAACTTCAAACTTCGACAGATTAACGGCCATTTCGATGCGCGGCACGTGCGGACGTGCCGTGCACGTGGTGAGCTCCGTGCGTACAAGCGGACGGGAGCTCCAAAATGATCGCCGGCGCAAAATTCACTCATTGACCGTTTTTGAAGGAAAGTTAATTTCTTACATAAAATAACCATTTTCCGGTGCACAAAACCACACTGATCACTTTCTTCCGCGTCCGCCGTAAGCGGTACGCGGAGCGGTCGTTGCAGATTAAAGATACGTCGAACGGCGGCGAGCGAAGCTGTTTGTGATACGCTTGTGATCGAGTGATAAGACAATTTTTGTCATCCATCCTCCCACCTCCTCCCCTTAGGGTGACCTCATTTTCACTCTCGATCGCACGGCGGACGGACGGATGGCGTGTGCGCTTTTGAGGCCGCCATATTTGCCTTATTCGCGACCGATTTGTCCTCCTTCCGGCTTCGTTAAAGCAACGTTGTCCGTGCCGCCTTTTGATCGATTCCCACTCGGACGGGGTTGGTTTAATTTTTGGTCTCGGCACAAACGCAAATGGCAGGACGCCGGCCAAGGGCGTGTCGTCTGCCTACCCGCAGGGGCAAACGGGTGTGCGCTCCCGGCTGGGCTCGTGTTAATTTGCTTACCTTATATTCGATCATTTTATGGTCCAATTTTTCGATGGCCGACTTTAGCTGTCCCTCCAGCTGACTAACCTGCCGACCGAGCTCATCCACGTGTGCGAGCCAACAGATTGCGCACAGCAACTGCAAACGAAAATGAAACTCGTGCGATTATTTTCGGGTCCTCCTAACGTGGCGCGTTGCGTTTCTGCCATTCTTGTTGTTGTTTTTTTTTTGTTAATCAGCACGCGAGAACTTGTTCCGTTCGCGCCAAAAGAGCGCCCAATTTTTAAATCCAATTTTGGAATGAGATTGAATTCCCTCCGGGTGGAAGGAAGCTAATGATGCAGTTGGCACGAAATGAAAGGTGTGCTAATTTTAGGTTGAACGCTGCTTTTGTTGTTAATCGCAAATGCTTCAAATTGTGCGTCAGATTTCCCTGATAATGTGATTATATTTTAATCAGTTTAGAGAGTAATCAAAATAAGCATGCAACGAGAAATTAAAAGTCTTAGTTTGGTTTCTTTAGAATAAAAAATGAAAAGTACTCAAAATTAAACATCCGACACAACAGATTATTAAAAATATAAATTGGCTAACAAAAGACTAAAACCCTAAAACAGTATGTGAATAAATTGTAAAATACTTAAAACTAAGAAAGTAATCTTAAAAGTTAATGAATAACAACAAGTTATAACTTACCGAAATGCAGTGATCGCACTTGTGCAGTGGAGTCTCCGACACCGTTTGACACTTAGAACACTGCTGCGTTGGTGAAAGATTCTGAAAGGATAGCGAAAAAAGAAAACATCACAACATCAATCAACAAGTAAAATTGATTACCGGTTCATCAAAAACAACAACAATGTAGCATACAGTGTTTGACCACCACGGAACGATCCGATAAGTGACCAATACAGTGTCGCTGATAAGCACGGAAGGAACCCATTACATTTTCCAACTGATAGCTTCCCACGGGCGAGCGAACGAGCGACGATCGTAAGGGGGTATGGGATGGTGGCTGGTCCATCATCTGGAGCATGTTGTCGATGTGCAAGTTCGAGGGAAGGCCTGCTAGATCCGGATCCTTCAGAAGCTGCTTGGTGCCGCAAGTGATGCATCCGATGTACGCTGTAGGGGTGGGGAAATTGTGTGGGTTTGAAGAGGCACTAGGGTGATAGATAACAGAATTCAAAGCACTCACTTTTGTCGGTTTGCTTCTGAAGACACTCCTCCAAACAATCCAGACAGAACGTGTGCTGGCAGTTGAGCATCTTCGGCACGGTCAGACGTTGGTCACACAAACCGCAGATTAGCAGTTGTTCGATGGTTTTGGACATGTGCTCCCTGGAGAGGTTTGTAGCCGTTTAGAATTACGATCCGTGACGGTCGTGACACAAGCTTACCGTTTACTGCCACCGTCATAGGAGTCCCGAAAGGACGATCCGTCTGGTTGCTTATTGCGAAACGGAACCGCCATCGGAGGACTTTTCGGTATGTCATCATAGGAAATGAGGCGGCTACTGCGTGTTCCACGGTTCATGGCTGAATTGGATTCTACACCGCTCAACTTCAACACTCAAGTGGTACTGAACGTACCGGACCAGGAACTACCAACGGGACAGGCTATCGATTGGCAATCTCTGAAATTGGAATCTTATCACAGCGGGGGGGAAAAACACTTGTTTACTCCGAGAATGTCTTTCCCAGTGCCGATCGTTTCGGAAGATATCGGCAAATTTGTCGGGCATTGATTGTTATTGAAGTTTTTGTTACCATTCTTCCTGATCTGACTCATAGGAACGGAACAAGGTAAGCGAATTTTTCAATACGGTCAGTACGGAAATTTCCCAAAAATAATCCCAAAGTCCGCTACGTCAACTTATCATCCAACCCACAAACCGAAGCCATTCCAACGTCATTCGCGCATGTTTACGGAAGGATTCTTGAGTTATACACCGGTCCTCATTCCGCGCCGTCGCTCATTTCCCCGAGGCACCAAGGCAGTGGCGTTCGCAACTCCGCATGGTGACAACAGAGAAGAAGAGCGTAGCGACGAGAGAGTGATATGCAGCTACATCAATCCCCAACCGGTCCCTGGGGACTCCGCCGCCGTACTTCGTTATTCCTCAAACCATTCCCATAGCCATATTTTTGCCATTCCTCCCGATACCGATTCGCATCGACTTGCAAACGGTGGCGTCGACGACGACGACGACGACGAGGACGGCCAGCCACTTAAACTCTTTTTTCCCGCTGCGAAGCGCTTTAGTCGAGTTCGGAGCGCATAGCGAAGCGGTAGACACACACAAGCCGCGGTTACTTACGGCACAGTTTGTGGTTAGGTGTCTTCCGATTCCGTTTCGTGTATCGTGTCTGCGGGTTTAGTGCCAGCTACCGTCGCTGCTTTGCGCTCGATTGATTCGATTCGATCATCTCGGTGCGGTGCTTAAGTGAATCCGGCTTGAAATGGGGTCCAATTTGGGCGATTAGGCTCTGGTGTGAAAACGATCGCGTGTAATTGATTGTTCGGTGGCGGTGGCGGCGGTAATTGTGGTGACCCCGGGAGTGCGACCCGCTTTAACTACAGGAGCGTATTAATATAGCGCCACCTTGCTGATATCACTGGTGCGGATGGGATGAGTGTGAATTTCTGGAGGAAACGTCAGTTCCACCAGCGGTGACCTAGTTTAAACGAAGACTGTGCACTCGTGATACTGCATGTGAGAAGTTGTCCCTGTCCGGTGCAAGGAGTACTGAACGTGAAAAAGTATCCAATCGCGTCCTCTAGGAAAAAAAAAGTGTAAGTGAACATCTTCCTACGACGATCGCATTCTTATCGCTTTAATAGGAGATCACTCGGGTAGGCAGCGGAGTAGACATTCGGTGCTATCTTGTACACCCTGCACCGTGTTTGGATGATCCGAGACACAGATATCGCCGGAACGACACATAAACTCACATATCCGGGCCATGCGCCGATGGATTTTCCATCTCCAAACACTGCGTCATTTTCTGAGCCAGTTCCACATGGGCACGGGCTAGTTTTCCGACGTCCGCCAACTTCCCAAGACCAGTCGGCTGACGGAATCGTACCATCTCCTATTGGAGAAAAAATTAAAAGCAGAACATCTCGCTCCTGCTACATCTCGTACGGTTTTTCCTCTTCCCTTTTCCTCCCTCCTTTATCTTCCCTCCGTCCCTCCCGCCCCCCCAGGATAGAGAATCCAGTCGTACCGATTAGCCTCGGAACTGGCGCAATGAGAGTGAAACCGTGTGCTGCCCGCCATTAGTGGAGTGTCGCTTTCGTTCGCCGCTTGATTGTGATCGCGGTGAAAATGGCGCTGCTGACTGCCACCTGCTACGCTATGTCTGGACAGAATCGTACCGCATATGCGTTAGGTCATATTGTAATGGATCCGGTGCAACATTGTGTCGTTTGTGATTAGTCATTGCTTGGGCTATTATATTTTTCCTTTTTGTTGGTGTCGTTTAAGCCGTCATTTTTTTAATAGTTTTACTGTGGAATAACATTTTTTAAAATTTGCTTTGCTTAGTTATTTGTTGTATGAATTGTTTGATTTTTAAACTTTTATTATAAAAAAAGGGCCACGAACATCAAACATCGTATGAAGTAAAGCGTGAAGAGAAGGAAATCATAGAAAAAAAAGCAAAGAAAACTGTTAAACATGAAAAAAATCAGTTATGATTTTTTGCTATATATATTTAAAAAAAACTATACAATCTATTGCAAATACGTACAAAAATATTGAAAAGTATTTTGTAAAAATTAACAAATCCAGCAATTTTGAAACTTTCTGGCATCGGAATTTTCTTCGTGTACGGGGGGAAAATTAAGGTGTTTTGTTTCGGATTGCAATAAATCCAGTCTTAACAAGACGCCATCAGCAAGCTAGCTGAACTTGTGCTCTCTACTACTCTTTCTCTCTTTCTCTCTCTCTCTCTCTCTCTCTCTCTCTCTCTCTCTCTCTCTCTCTCTCTCTCTCTCTCTCTCTCTCTCTATCATCGCATCCCAACGCACGTGGCCCCATGTGCAAGTGCAATGAGGCTGGTGGAATGAAGCAACATAAAAAAAAGAACTACCCACGATCGAACGGTTGGAAAACTCGTTTCCGCCCCAATCCGAACAAGCACACGCAACGTGCCGCGCCATGGTCTACCTACCGGTGTAAACTGCCCACACCGCTCACCACCCTTCCTGCTTCCGGCCGAGCGACGCTCGTTAGTCACTTTCCTTTGCGGCGTGTTTTGGTTCGCCACGAGGCACGGGCGGGCGTGGAAGAAACCTTGACCCAACTTTGATCGTCCAGTTGATCCAGTGACTCCCGGGCGGTGGTGATGCTGCGCTGCACGTACGCGCACATGAACATATTAAAAAAAAAACTCACCTTTCGCATGGGTTTGACTGTCGCGGCTGCACCAAAACGTCATCCCCCCGGTTGCGGATTTTAGAGACGAATGCGTGAAAGTGGATGCCGGGATGTACCGAGTGTGTCGAATTGCATTAGGAAATTATGCGTGTGCCCGATCCGTAGGTCATTGGGCTCAATTTTCGTGCCGATGTTTGTCTCATTAGCGTGCGAATTGCGGATGGCCCATAACGCACCAACTTTGATGTAGCACGTTGCCTGACCGCCATTAGGTGTAATCAATAAAATGTGCAGTTTCGCGTTTAGCGGAGCGTAATGGAGGTGTTGTTTGCGGTGTATGTTTACGGTGATTGGATGGGAAGTGAAAATTTGCTACCACACTTGGGATGACCAGACAATATCCAAAGATAAATAAGGGAAGTTTGACAAAATTTCAAGATGTGGTAGATAAAAGGGAGCCTTAATTGTAAAAAAATCCTTACTGATGTCATCATAGAAACCATAGGTTGCGGTTGCGAAAATCATCGTCTTCTAGGTGGCTTTTGACTGAAAAGTAGGCTGGTGCATGGGAAATTTACCAGCCATACTTCATAAACCTATCCAATAAACATCGTATTCCTACTTTCGTGTCATAAATAACACGTGATGTAAAAAAAATGTAAAATACGTCCAAGCCATTATAAATTCTTTCGAAGCACTGCGGACAAAAACAAACTTGCCTTCTCATTGAGGAAATTCCCGCCGGTCAAGTGCCATGCACCACACTAGCGGTGACACAAAAACGAAACGAAGCGAAATCAACGGCAACCAAAAAAAAAAAAAATCCCCCAAACTACAGTCCATTCTTCGCCAGATGGTTGTTGCCGTTTGCGCAAAAAAAAAACCACACACACGGTTCGTTCCGTGCACAAAACTGCATCAACATCGTTGCACGCGTATGGCGCGGTTTCGCGTACGCACTTCGTACGATTTATCGTCTCATTTCATGCTCGATCGGATTAAATTGGAATCGTTACCCCTGCGGGACACAATGGGACACGGGTAGGTTTCTCTTTTTTTTATTGTAAAACCTATCAGTAAGATGCACGAAAGATGAGACCTGTTCCCTACTTGGAAAGCGGGGTACTTCCTGAACTTCCCTCGCGCGCGATGAGAACATGGGGATGTGCCGTACATCCCTTGCTACCCAAAATGATCCTTAATTCATGAGCACAGAACACAACACACCGCACGGGGATAATAAAACACAGCGCGGTGAAATCGTAAAGTCCGTTCGGGTGCATTTTTTCGGTGCAATAAATATGCACCGGTCTGTAAAAATTATTAACTTCCTGTCGGCATAATTGCTTTACGGTGCGAAGAGAAAACAACAACGGCGTCTCCATCATTCCCCACCAAGTTCAAGGTCGAGGGAGTGTTTTGAGCTGCAGAAGCCGTAGCCGCGGCAGTGAAACGATCGAAAAGGGCGAATGAGTTGCCCAGCCTGATCTTTGAACTGGCTTCCTTCGGGAGGTGAAATTTTTTGCACCGAAACTAAGGAGGTCATCCAAGGAGTTATTGGCGGTACGCGTGATGCTCGCCGTGCGTCATAGTGGCCGTTCGTCCTAAATTTCGAATTTCTCCTGTCGTGTGAGGCAGAGGCCCACAATGCACGAAAGTGTGTCACGGGGCAGGATGTTGTAAGGGCAAACGAAAGATTATTCTTTCTCGGTTGAGCAGAGTGGGCGCAGGATTTTTGGGCGGGTGAGGAACCACCGAAAAGACAGGGTCTGGGGAATGAAGAAAGTGACTCGGTAAACTGACCCGGAAATCGAAAGTGCCAACGGTTATCATAGACCATTTGCGCGGCACAGAGGTATTGCAAACCCTAACGTTCACATTGAATGTGGAAAGTGGTTTCAGTAGTCTTGGGGAGCTCGTGGTATATGCCTTCCCATATCTACCACGCGTGGAGAAAGAAACTTTCGTCTTCACTTCACGTCCGACTCGGAAACGAGCAAGAACAAGCCAGCGCACGCTCTCTATCGGACGTCTTCCTCCCACGGTCATGCGGTAGCCTTTTTCCTCAGCGCTGGGAATGTAGGTTCTGGCCAACTCCGGCCAAGTCGTGACTGGAAAACTGGTTTTTCCGGACATAGTGCCTGGGTTGCCCGGGTGCTTCATGCGCGATTGCAAACCGGACCTGTTCTACGCGCCAAAACCCTAGCGGATGAAGATGCTGCTGAATGGGACGTGCTTTAGTCGTTTCACGTCGCCGAAGCTGCCGAATGGCGATTGGTATTGGGTCTGGTTAGCATGAAAAGGTACGTGCCCGTGCGGTAGCCAACATCTGGGAGGGCCTGGCACGACATCGGCATCGGCTGCCAATTGCCGCTATGATCTACGAGCTTGGGCGGCTTCGAAGGCGGACAGCTTAACGTTGGCGGGCAGTTAGGTTCATAATTTACGATTTATTACGTGAAAAAGTGAGCACAGGCACGTAGGAAAGCTCGGGTGCGTTCTGATGTAAGAGTAGGTGGTGCAGGGATTGGGTTAGGGACTGGTTTTTGAACTAGTTGTTCCTATTAAATGTCTCAATCGATGCTGTAATCGACGTACGTTTGTCTTCTTTCTTCTCAGCTTACGCCTACAACCACAGCCTTCCAAGATGGAACTTCGGTGGACTGCGAATCAGTCTCACGCCCTGCTGCTGGCGTTACTCATCACGATCCCTGCGATCGGGGCGTCCACCACGAAAGAACAGCAACAGCATCGGGACCTGGAAAACTGGGACTCCACTGGCGGGGTAGAAAGCGGCACGCATCCCGAACCCGGCCACTTTCGATTGGCAGACGAGCTAATTGCGGCGCGTGAGGCAACGGGCACGCACACCAACAGCGGCTCCAAACGGCCGCTGGGCAAGGAAAGCAAAAAGTACCGGAAAAAGTACGTGTCGGAAGACGATTATCGAAAAACGATGCCACAGACCGCACCGCCGGCCGGTGGTGGCGACCACGCCGAGCAGCAGGCGAGTGGAACGGCCAAATCCAGCGAACCGCACAGCAGAAAGAAGCGCCTGATCTGGGTTACGGACGATGGGAGGCTGGCGTTACCGCCCGGTACGTCACTGACGATTGCGCCGACCATTGCGCTACCGTTCGTGCGCTACCCACCGACCGGCTTTCTGTCCAACATCTCCATCAGTTTGCCCATAACGAGTGAGTGAGTGGTGGTGGGGGTCGAACCCAAGCACCGGAGGGTGTTTACTTTGTACTCCGTTTCCCTTTCAGTTGACTTCGATAAGCTCGGACTGACGGATAACCAGAATCCGCTTGGTGTGTTGCCGCCCCTGTTTGCGCGATCGATGGGCCAGGCGGCGGGATCGGTGCTGGCCGACTACGTCTCCGACTATATGCGCCTGCAGCGACGCAAACGGAGCGTACCGAGTGCGTCGAATGATCACTTCAAGATCACCACGAACCGCTTGGATGATGACGAAGGGGAAAAGGTGATGCCTCAGCTGCCGGCAGAACACAAACACGCGTTCCATGGTGGAGAACGGTAAGAGCATAAGAGTCATAAGAAGCGCGGTTTGCCAAAGAATTTGTTTGTACAATTCTACTAATTTTGTTCACAGAGCCCTTCTGTACGTTGTGGTCGAAGATTTCATCGCAAACTTTGGGCTGGATGGAAGAGCGTGCATGCTTCGTGCCATATGTGAGGTTCACTCGAAATCGATCGAAAAGTTTGGCCTGATCGGGGAGATGCTGAAGCTTTTCTTCACGTAAGTTGCGTATGCCTCCAGTTACCTTAAGTTTGGATTTATGTTGTCATTCTGCTTCCTCACCATGCGCAGCGCTTCATTGTCGCCATATTCCGAGCATTTAGAGGAGTACGTCACGGCGGAAAAGATTGGTCGGGGTCAAGACGGTCCCGGGGAGTGCTTTCCCTACTACAAAGACTGTCCGCGAAGTTTGTTCCGCTCTTCGAACAACTTCCAGCATATGTATCAGCAGCCGGACCACCGTGACGTAAACGACGAGGAGCTCTTCCGGGACAATGAGATCCCGGACGACTCGCAGGAAGCCGAGTATCCGGTGCGGGAACCACGTGCCAGTAACACCAAAGAAAACACCATCGTCCAGCTGGAGCAACACGAGCTAGCGGAGATGGCGATGTAACGCGGTGTGGACCGAAGCGAATTGTACTATCTCGGGGGTTTTGTAGTTTCCGGCGTTGCAACGGCATGACGACATGAAGCAACGATGAGTATTAGGTAGAGTCGTACGGAGAATGCGCAGTTATTTTGTAAATCTTAGCTAGATTATCTAGGACACGTTATTGTTTATGAAAAGCGAAGTGAAAAATCCTTCATCTTCCGCGTAGAATAGTAATTTATTCCTATTTAATAGACCCAGTACTGATTCTGGTGCGAACGATAGATTTACGATCATTTGCGGGCTTGTGACCACAGAGTGGTAAAATGCGATACAGTGTAAATGTTCGTTTTTATTATTTGTTGTAACTATTTGCAGCAACCGGTGCCCATAATTTTGAATTAGTCGCAAGAGATCGAGAACACAGGGAAGCAATAAAGCGAATTGAGTCGTGTAAATATGAATAAAACCAGTGTATTTATTATTATGTTTTCCCTACTCAGTTCTGTAGCGCTAAATTTGACGGGTTACAATGACTTCCAGTAACAATTCTGAAATTTAAGCACATTTGTGTATCTGTTTAAAATAAAATTTGTGCGTTTGATTTACTGTGAAAGGGTTTGACAACACTGTACAAACACTGTGGTATTGTGCGCGATTTGACCACCCAAGTAACATTAACACGTACGTCACAGAAATCAGAAAAATTTCTTGGATTTGTATGGAGGACACACGAAAATTGTCGTCGGCATTGTTAACCCTTGTATTGACAGCAAAACAATAGCCCCTGTTTTCGAAAACAATTTTTTTTATTGTTATGAAATTTTATTGCTGAATTTATAATTCATGCATCAACGTTTAGATTTGTTAAAAGGGTTTTGAGATTATTTTTCAATAGTTTTATTAGTCATTAACCATTCTTGTTTACTACAGGGACAATTTCGATAAAATAATCGAATCGAAAACTTGGTTCAAATTGGAAACTCGGTAACTGACCCTTCTCGCACTGTGGAGGCTATTCGAAATCAGATTTTCGATTTTGACCATTTTGACAGCTCCGTTTGTTGTTTGTTGTGATGCTTCCGCCGCGTTTCGCTCTGTTGATGTTGTTGTTGGTTGTTCTTCAAAAACTGACAAAATACCGCAATCGTGTAGAACTTTTGTGAATCATTTTTCCGCAAACAAGAGTCGATGTGTAATTTTCCGTGACAAATCGATTAGAAGTGAACAGCGAAAGAAACATTTGCCCATACCAAATACCCCAACCTTTGGCTCTCCCTCCGGGAAACGATTGGGGTTTTGTTTTGTTTCTACAATTGTTATCCGGGCGTAACGGGGGTGCCAAGTGCATACATTGATAGTACGCGCTCTTCGTCGAGTAACGGGTACGCGAGCGGGGAGAGAAAGTTGTGGAAAGCTATTTTGTTTTTTTTTTTGTTTTTTTGGGAAAGTCAGTAGAAGCGAAAAGAGCAGAGAACGGAGGAGGCGCGTGAAGAAAGAAAATCGCGAGAAACAGTCGACACCGTCAAACCCAACGCACGGACGTGCAATGGCAGACGATTACTATGTGCAGAACAACTCAAACAGCGATGACTCAGAGGTAGAACTGAACCTAAGTAGCCCGGAGCTGAAGGGCTATCTGAGTAAGTGGACGAACTACATACATGGCTGGCAGCCGCGCTTTATTGTCCTGAAAGATGGTACCCTGTCGTACTACAAAAGCGAACAGGACAGTGATTTCGGTTGCCGGGGTGCGATCAGCCTGCAGAAAGCGACGATAAAGGTAAGCGCGGGTAATCATGCCATGACAAAGTTCAATTACTCGCACGATCGTTCTGACCTCGACCGATAAGTGATATCGGTCGCGAGACTACGTCATGGTGTGATGTGGGGTGGGGTGTCAGGGAGCGGGGAGTGTGATTAATTTATCACCAATGCAATTGACTCTGTTAACCTCCCGAGCATGAGATGACATTCCTGTGATCAGTGGTGCATTCCTAGGGGGCGAAATTCGGTTCTGGCACAATGAAACGCATATTTCCTTTGTCTATTTTAGTCTCACGAATTCGACGAATGCCGGTTCGATGTGGCAATCGGACAGAATGTATGGTATCTGCGAGCGGAAACGCCGGAAGATAAACTGAACTGGATCGAAGTGCTGCAGTCCTACAAAACGGATATCCCAGAGACGGTGAGCTTACGGCGTCACGGGAGTACGATATCGCTGCAGTCGAACACATTGTCCACGGCAAGCGGTAGTAGCTTGAAGCGTGTAAGCCGAGGCCTCCGAGAGAAGCTACATGAGATCGAAACGTTTCGTGATATCCTGTACGGCCAAATCGACACATTACAACGGTAGGGAATAGAATCGAATGTTTAACCTTGGAATCCCGAAAATAATCTCATAATACACATTCCGTAGCTACTTCGATGCCCTGCACACCAAAAACGAAGACCAGTCACCGCTCGATCTGGGCGATGGATTGAAACCGATCGATTTCCGCGGCGAAGCGATAACGTTCCGCGAAACGACGGCCGGCGTGATCATCACGCTGCAGCACTGCCTCGACATCATCTCACAGAAGGAGGAAAGCTTCAAGAAGAAGCTAGACAAGGAGCAGGAACGGCGACGAAAGGCGGAAGACCTGTACAGGTTGGTATAGAATGCAGAGAATGTGGCGGTGATAACAACTCAATAACATCTCTGTCTGCTTTTTTGATTTGATACTTTGTAGACTGTGCAAAGATGAGCTGTCGAAGAACAGAAACTCCGTCATACCTGGGCCCGATTTGGAGGTAAGCGAGTTTTGTTTTGAATTACTCACACGAGACGCTCGTTTTATGCCCCCGCGAGATTGTGCAACGTGTGCAACTGTGAATCAACTCAACCGCGTGGCGGTGATCGGCTGACTTGGAGGCGCAAAGCTTATCAGAGCACGGAGGTTACGGGGATGGGACTCGCTTGGAGTGGTTGTTTTCGTCGGCCTTTTATCAGTAGCGTTTCAAAATCGTTCACCCAACAATGCCCAACAATTTGTTGTTTAGTTGTTGATATAATGTTCCCACAGTTTGGTTGGATTTGCCATTTTTTCCATTTGCTGGCACTGAAATGCAACTGTGTTGTCGTCTCAACAGAATCATACTACGCAATTTTTATTGCTTTTTGTCTCTCAATTTATATTTATTTTCACTACTTACAGATACTTTGTTTTCTTACATTCTTGAACATT